>LPNX011048422.1:87144-118036 GCA_001517045.1 Pseudotsuga menziesii
TTACATAATGCGCACCCATTGTAGTCTTGCAAAACGCGCACTTATTTTCCAGTAATATAACGTGCACGCATTTATCATTGGTAGGAATACATATATGAATTTAAAAAAAGAGCATGCACATGTATTGCCACTATGGTCAAGCATCCACCCATGCCAGCAGGGAATTCTTATGCCTATATGTATGCTTTAGACTTTGCTTCAGATCCATCATGCCTATGCCTTGGAGTATAATCAACCATGGCTGATTGAGAATTATATCCAAATTTTCAATATGCTCATGTTTAGCCATTGGTTAAAGTATGCTTCACACCTCCATTTTTTATGAAATTTTAGAAACATATATGGTTTTTTTTTGCAAATTCCAAATATGTAATTTTTAACAAGAATATATATTTTTTCTAGTTTTTCTTATTTATCTTGTGTCATCACTCCTCAACTCAAAAAACACACTATTATTGTTTCGTCCATAACTCTTTCGTTTATCAACCATGTTGAAAACAAATTGTATGGTGCACTAAAGAGCACCAACCTCTACATGCTATAAAAACCCATTTCCAAATAATTCCATTAAGACATTCAAATGCTGCACCCACGATTTACATACCATTTTCGAGGTTTGATCACTTAGATAATTAAAAATAAAAATAAAAATATTATTTTTATTAATGGAAAAATAGCCATGCACTAGTACTATTTTTTCTCTATATATCTACCAGTTTTCATATGTTTATTCCATCATTTAGTCACTCAAAGGATGCACCCACAAAAACATATACCTTATAATTTTTCCCAAAAATAAAAAGTTGCCGTTAAAAAAGATCTAACTTTAGATAGTTAAGAAAATTTTCAATAGAAAAAAAATTATATATTTGGAAACGTCATTCAATTTCCTACATTTCATCTTTTTTACTCATCGCAAATTCATTGTGTAAGTGTCTCAAATATCCATGTAAGTTGGTGGATGCCTATTTTTTCATTTTTTTATTGCATCAAACGTGTCAAAAGAGACCCTCATTGGCTTGCACACACCCCCAAGACATTATTATTTTATTTAATATTTGTGAAAATAATTTCGAAACCAATTATTTTTGTAAGAGTTAATTTAAAAACTTGAAAATACTCACAAGAGGTGTGAGTGACATTTCACACAACAAACTATTATTTTATTATTATTAAAATTAAAAGGAACTTGGAGAATTTAGTTACACGAGGGGAGACCACAATGGCACAAGAAAACATGTGTAAGTAAGCTATAGATATCGTTACCAATCAAATACAATCTAAAATTCAGCAACCATATAAGATCCTAAATCATAGTGATTTATGGATTGATTGGAGATTTGATTGGGATGGCATAAGAACTGGGAAAAACCTATATATATCGGTGCATTGGGATAGCATGGGACGTCGTGTTGTGCATGGATAAACCTTTTTATAAGTGCATGTGTTGAGTGATTCTCCTTTTCATAAGTCCATCATTGAGCTTGTTACGGAATCTGAGAGAGAGTGTCATGGGGAAGTTTTACTTGTTCTAGTATGCATGGTGGTGATCCAGCTCAGGGGTGAATTTGGGATTGTGTTTTTGTGGTCCTATCCTATGGTTGGGAGGAAATGATTCTCCAAGTATATTTCTAGAATTATCTTCAAGTAGGTGACTCTAACCTCCCCTATACTTGTTTGTGTTTCTCTTATTGATGTAGAATTTTCTGATGTATATTTTGTGGTTGTTACATATGGTATTAGAGCATAAGGTTCAAATCTAGGACATGAGGCATAATCATTTTATTTCCCTGATTAGAGGTGAGATGTAGTTTTATAATAGCAACGTTAGAATAGTGTGTTTTCTTCATATTTCAAGTAACTAGTCCTGATATATGGTATTATTGTGTGCTTAATATCTTAATCATGGGTATATAGAGATTGTTAAATGGAGTGTTTGGAACTTTCTTTAAAGTTTATATTTATCTAAATTTCCTTGAATGTAAAACTACATGATTACATCATACAAAATTTTCCTTGAAATTAAAATTGGTTTTGTAGTTTTAAGGATTGGATATGTTCGTTCTCTTTGATGCATAGAAGTTTCCTTTTAAAATTCCAACAAAAAAATAATGTAAATAACGAAATGAAAAAATGAATCTAATAATACCTAAATATATGCCAGTATATGCCAATTTTTTTTTTTTAAAAGAATTGAGTGTTCAACGCAAGCCATTGAACCAATTTTCACTGCAAGTCATCAGTGCTCTGCTATGGGAAACCTGTAAATGAAAATATTACCCATCAAAACCAAAAAAAAATTAGTAATGCAAGGAGTACTATAGAGATACATCAAACCCATATCTGAATATTTATGTCGGGCAAGCCACAGAAATAGATCAAGACTAGATCTTAATATAAGTAGTCGTCCCGTCAAAGCCTATGATATGATTAGTGTATATCTATGGTGCTATTGATAAATACATAAAGGAATATATGCTTTCTATATTTGTTGATATTCACAAGTGTAAGCAAGAGAATTGAACCAAATAAAAACACCCCAAAATATGCAATGAAGAAGAGTTAAATAACACCAAATCAACCAAGAGGGGCACATCCTTGTAGACATATCAAACTGAGAACAAGAGAAAACATTCCATTTGTGTATTCTGAGCGATATCTCAACTCCTAAATCCTTGTCTATTTTTTATTCTCATAAGGGTGATTCCATGAAGAAGGGTAACACTTTTTGGCCAAATTTGGCGATGAAAGCCTGATTTTTTACTCATGTGCTAGATAGAAGCCCTCGAAACGCATATATGCCATATGAATTATGACTTGTAGTAAAAAAACAAATTGTAGAATATTATGTTGCCTTCCAAATGATATTTTAAAAAAAATATCCTGATGTCATTTAATGTTTTAAATTTTGCATTTAATGAACTGTGTGACCTTTAAAATTTGAAGAAATTAATAAGTGGCTCATGTCCATCCCCAATAATTCAATATTACATTAATAATTTAAAAATAAAAATTATACTTGCATGATCTACACAAAATTCACTGTGGTATGCATATTTTTTTGTTAATTTATTCTGCAATATACAATTATTTATTATTTTTCGAAAGTGACCACATCTGATTTCAGCATCATTTTATACACATGTCTGTCCATCCCATCTTTTTTTTCACTGTTTTCAAAAGTTGAAAAACCAAATATCCTTTTGAATATGACGCATCGATGTGTGGGCTGTGTATTTTTCAGAAAATTTTCGATGTGTATTTTTTACCCTGCGGATTTTTCTTTGAGCTGCTTTGAAGGTGTTGTCAGGTTTTCTAAGTGTAAGTTTTAGAAGTAATTAAAAAAAATCCCATATGAATGCCGAGACGCATCCATGATACCTCAATGGATAGAGGATTCGGTGATGAATCTATCGGTATGAACTTCGCTCAGTTGTGTGCCATGAATGGCAGTGTTTACAACCCTAGAAGACACAGAGAAACATTGATTTTCCTGTAAGAGATCTAATTCTCTATTTTCCAGCCCTCGATCGAGGGTTTGAAACCCTTGATCGAGGTTTTCAGAAACCCCCGATCGAGGTTTTCAGAAACCCCCGATCAAGGTTTTCAGAAGCCCTCGATCTAGGTTCTATTAAATATTCCAAAAAAAAAGCTTTGTACATGACTACCAAAGTTTTATATGCACGCTCACAACCATGACTACCCTACCTAGAAGATTATGCCCATACAGGACATTTTAGAAATGGGCTTCTAGGATCCAACTAAGAAAATGGACATAAGGAATTTCAACATCATTTTATTCGACCAACTCTGCAAATAATAAATATCTTAGAAATTTAAACAAAAAAACAATCATGACATTACCATCTTATTCTACTAATAGACCTTTCGTCATTTTACTTGGAAGCCAGAAGTCCCTGGTACAAACTGGCATAGGGCCAAGGGTTTGAGAAATGGATTGTTAAAAGATTTTTAATGTTCATTAAACTACTTCAAAACACAAAATAGGGCTGGAATGGAGTAGCAGTGGGGGGCCGGGAATTGAAGATCATAATTAAAGTTACAGAAATGTAGTGAAAGGTTTTAAATACTAAAACTAGTTTGTTCCTTTTTATATAATTTTTAATTTAAAAAACTAGAATTAAGCGATATGACTTCGAAAACACTAAGTTTTATCTTAATCGTCCAAATCTATTCCCCCTTGGGCTCTGAGCTTTAAATATCTGGCCTGAGGATCTATATCATAGGTATCAGGTCATGGTCCTGAGAATCCAGGTGAAGTGGACACAATTTGGCTAAGTTTAGCTCATCAACTGAATTGCATGCATCATTGCCATAGTATTCTTTTTGCATTGAACCAAGGAGAGAAATGATGCATGCCATTCAGTTGATGAGATGAACTTAGGCGAGTTGTATCCATTCGAGCTGGATTATCAGGACTACTTTACGATACCTACAATATATATCCTCGGGTCAGATATTTAAAGCCCTGAGCCCAGGGCAGAATAGAACAGGACGATTAAGATAAAAATTAGTGTTAAATTCAGAGTCATATCACATAATTGTAGTTTTTTAAAATTAAAAATTATATACAAGGGAGCAAAGTATTTTTAGTACCTTTAGAGAGATGAAAATGTGAGCATGAAAAAAAAAATATGACCTCATTTCCTTGGGTTATATCAATTTCCATTGTTTACTTTTCAAAATTGTTAGTGTCACACATTTGCAATTAATCTTGTTAATAAATTATTGAATGACATTATAATTTACATCAATAACACGTGACTAATTGTTTTGGTGTTTCATAATGCTAAGAGTGGAGGAAAATAAATAAAAGAAAATGTATTATGGCAACTGTGGGATCCAAAAACAAAAAGTATGGAAACTAAACATGATACTAATTCTCATTTCGACAAGAATTAAAATCAAACATAGAATTATATGATAATAAAATTTAATAAAACATAATTTCAACTATAAGAATGATACTTGAGGGTAATAGTACATACCTTGAAGAAAAAACAAGTAAACGCATTACTATTGTCACTCCCCCTATATTTTATGTATAGATATTAGTTGTAGAGTAATTGGAGTTATAGATGTGATTGATTGGAGTCATAGATGTGATTAATCACATCTATAACCCAATTACTCTGTGACTAATATCCATCAAAGGAAGTTCATATCCATATCCAATTAAATGATGGGCATGTTTCCTATTTATAGGAAATTAAAGATGCTCGATTGAGGTCTAATTTAACCCTCGATTGAGCTTTCTGTAATGTCCCTTTTTGAAATTTTATTAAAATGCCCAATTTTCCTATTTTTTCACAAATTTGGCTCTTGACTAGTTTTGATGTCTAGACCTCCAAATTGACCCAAATGATTCCAAATTTTCTATGAAGGTACATGAATGATAATATAACTTAAATATTATGTTCATGTATTTTTTTTGACCTCCCAATTACTTCTTTAAACTTTTTTAATGTTCTGTTCAAAGCAGGAGTCTTTACTAGCAAATTGGGGCTCCAATCCCCCTGGGTAATTGCCGGAAATGGCTTCACAAATGATCCCCAAGTCACTTGAATTTATGAACAGAGGATGGGTATATGTAAGGAACATTTTAAAAGTCTCATATGCATCATTTTTCATTTTATACAGGCTGTTATGACTCTTTCCAAAACAACTCCCAAGTCACAATTTCGACCCTTGGGGAAAATGCACCAAATCTTCTCCCAATGCAATAAAAATCAGTAAAATGGATTCCAATGCTTAAGTACTGAACATGATACTTTAAATACACATTAATTACAGTCCATCCATCATAAATTTATTATATATACATTCCTCCATTCGACATAATAAGCATTACCATGGCATATATCAAAATGGAGTGGAAATGGTCATTGTTTGCTCATTAAAAGTCATTTTGACATACAAATATTGGGAATTTCGACTTGAAACGTTTTGATAATTAATAACAGATAATATTTAACTAATTATAATTATAAATGGACAATTAAAGTCTCTCCCAATTCAAAACCATCAGCATTACAATGGTTCACAACAAAATAGTGGGGAAATGACACTATTTCTTCATTGTTCAACATTTTTACATGAATTATTTTGGGTATTTTGACCTGAGAGTATTTTTAACATGAAATAAAGAGCATATAAATCATAACATAAGATAATTATCATTATAATATTCCCCAAAGAGATCAATAACTCACCCAAAGCGCAATCCCTCCATTGGCATGAATATGGTGTGAAAACCGGAAATAGTTGAGAGAGAGTGATACAATAGAAGAATCCACATGCTTTCATGTACCTTACACCTAAAAATAAGACTCCATTAAATCTCCATGAAATACCTGAGTGGCCTTTCCAAACACCAACTAGGATGGGAATCTTTCACCCTTGAAATTGGCTTAAGCAAGAAAACTAGTCATCCACTAGCTCTCACAATTCACAAATTATCAAAAGCTTCTTCTCATGTCTGATCCATGTATTTTATAAAAATTATTAGCCTTCTAAGGTTCCAAATCCATGCATAAACCAAATCCAAGTCAAATTGGTGTGGTTGTTCATGCTATGCCATGTGGCCTCTCTCTTCACTTTCCCTCTTCTCCCAAATTTGAGTAGGAGCCTCTTGGCCTTCTCCAACTCCCAAATTCGACCTCTAAAATGATGTATTTAGTCCTAACATGTCATTATGTTATTATTTCAGCCTTCATATCTTACTTGTGTCATAAATTTCATAGAATCCCCGTCATTGGTGTCATAGATGTCATAAATGTAAGGGGAATCTAGCCAAGTGTCCATGAAACTCCCATTTGGCTCTTCCTCTCCCATGTAAGTTACAATTCATCCCAAATTCAACCTATGAATTATATGTACAAGTATATTAGCCTTATAATCCATTCAAAAACATTAGGCATCCCATATATTCGAATTTGCAAGAGAAAGATACCATTTAACATAGGAATTCTAGCTAGTGTGGGCCCCATAGTCTCCATGTGTCTTCATGCTCCATTGCCACTTCAATTTTCTCTTGTATTTATTTAATAAGATACAATATTAAAATATTTATCCACTTATAATTTCTAAACATGATTTATTATCCCCCTTATTCCAAATATCAAAACTTCTACCCCCAACCTAGGAAACTAGTGATTTTCCTCCTTGGCAATTATTTGACTTTTAACATCCATTTGGAAACTTTCATGAAGATGGAAAATGTGGTTTGACCATTGTGACCCAATGTAAAATTTGGGACATTACAAATCCTCCCTTCCATATTTCTTGTCCTCAATCAATTTCAAACATGGTTGTTGAAGAACCTGCTTTCTATATGATTCTTTGAAGTTGCCACTGAGCTGCCCACCTTGAGTCTTTAAGATTTCATGATTATTTTAAAGAGGAACCACCATGCTTTCTTCTGCACTACTTTCATTAAAATCAACTTATTAAATTTAGAATCCATCTCCCATACTTTTTTTTCCCAAAGAATTTGAAATCAATGGGACTAAAAACTATCCCAGGGTCCCATTGCTTGCATTGCACTCCAACAATTAAGAGTGCTCTCCAACCCATACCATTTGGAAAGAGAATTCCTGGATCCCATTTTATTATATGCATTCTTCAGAACATCATGAGTGCATAATATATATCATCAAAGTATATAACAACATAATAATAATGTACATCAAGGAGGTGCCTCACCAAGAAATCATGAAAGTTCTTATACCTCCCAGTGAGTAGACTACCATTTTCCAAGTGCATACATGCTTCAAGTGACCAATAAAATATGCTCCAATGGAATAGGTGAGGATCCCATGTCATATGATGATGATCCCAAATAATTTAATATACATCAAAATAACAATCAGCTATTTTTTTCTTTCATCCAAGAAGTGAATGAAGAACCTCCACCAAAATATGAACCAAATAAGGAGCAAATAAAACACGAAGACTTCAAGCGTCTCAAAGAAGTCTCATCAATACACCAATGAATATGTATATCATCATGAAATAATAGAGGATGTTGCTGCCAATAATAATGTTCCTCAATAATATTCATCTTCACCCAAGTGTTGGATGAAGTTCCTCCAACATCAAATGAACCAAGTGTTGAGCAAGAAAAACCATGAGTCTTCAAGTGACTCAAATGAACATCATAGGTGCATCCATGTAGATGTGTAGAATCATAATGTAAACAAGGATGCTGAATAAAATGTAAATAATATGGTTCTCTAATAATTCCATCATCAAAAGGAGAAACATAATTTCCATGCTCTTCATGTGGAACCATCAAAAAGAAACCTTTCGCCCGTACTTCATTAGGATGACTGCTGCAAAATTTAGAAGTGTAGGATGTAAGAGAAACAACCAACTCACCCAAATGATCCATAAGTGAAAAATTGTCATAATGTGAAGTATCCATAGGGGTAGGATTATTCACCTCCTTATAAAAAGGAAAAAATTCCTCATGGGTTGGATCCAAGGCGGTGGAATTATGCACTTTTTCAAAAATTGGGTAACTATTTTCAAGAGGCAAGTCAAGTTCCTCTTCTGCCATTAATTGTGATTGGATCTCATCACTATAATCCTCAAACACATCAAGAACCTAAAAATTTTCATGTTTCTCATGATCCATCATGTCAAGAGAATCCTCCAAGCAATCTACCTTATGAAAATCTGAAACATCGAAGGAAAAACAAGTGTCTTGCAACTTTTCAAGAAGTTGCTCATTTTGAATTGTGAGCTTATCAATAACTTAATTATTATTCAAGTAGGATTCATGTAACCATTCAATAATCTCAATGAAATTTTTTCTATCAAAAATCAAATACATGAAATTACCTTTGATGTTGCACATTGCTCTTTGGATCTTCTCCATGTCTTCAAGGAAGGATGGATCCTCCAAGAAAGTAGCTCTCCAACAAGAATTTGATACCAATGCTTGAGTGTCATGGAGTATGCTAAGGGACTCTTGGATCTTCTTTTCATTCATATTTAAGGACCCTTCAATAAAATGAGGCTCTTGCAAATGAACCTCCTCATATTCTTCCTTCTTGCTTGGACCAACTTCATGAAGCTCAAGTGGTGATGGGGAAGTTGATCTTGTTTCTTCTTCAACTACTACAAGGTCTTCATTTTCATGTTTAATGGAATTTTGTCTTGCAGCAACATTTTGAAATCTGATCTCTATGTCACCAACATAGAGTTGTGAGAACCCATCAGTAGGTAATCCTTCATAGTTCAAGCATCCATCAATAGATGCTCTTTGTTTCATTTCCAAGGTAGCATGTGTCTCAAAATTATCTTCATTATTTTCAATAAAAACTTCTTCATACTCATGTGATGTCTCTTCATATTTTTCAGAGTCACTTGGGAGTGAATTTCGATAATATTCATGTACTAATTCTTCTACTCCACCTATTTCAGAACTACATGGTTCATGGATCTCCTCCTTTTGCTCCTTCAAGCAAACTGATGCATTTTTCCCCTTGGTTTTCTTAAAATAAATATATTTTTCCCAACTTTGGATATCCAAAAATTCAAATCCTTTCATAATATTCTTGGTCATGTCTTCATGTTGATTAATATGTAACTTCGGAATGTATTCACTTGTATTTCTTATGTATTGTACCCCGATGTTTATTCCAGGATGTGTATGTAATGTAATTGAGTCATGTCATGCTCCAATGTTTCGATCAAGAGGATCTATAATGTAAACAAGTCATGTCAAGTAATTGTGGGTAACCCTCCTATTGTCTAAGGGTTAAAGTCCTCGTAGTTCCAGGGCACTAGGGTTATTAGACTCACCTAGTGAAGTCCACCCTAGTAGGGTTTAGTCATGTCAAGAATTAGTATAAATAGAGAGATATCCTCTCTATTTAGCACACAATCACTCACACTCAGTTGTAGTGCACAGCTGAGGAAGAAGAAGACACTGGGGCAAGGAAGAAAGAGGTTACTACTATCAGTAGATCATCTTACTATTTTGGGTTTTACTTTTGGTGTTGATTCTATCTCTAAGGAAGTTGCGGGGTTTTCTCCATTTATGGTTTCCTCGAGGAAAAACACTGTGTTCATTGTCTCTTGTGTTTGATTGTTGTACTTGTTATTCTCTCAGTTAAATATCCTAACATAATGCTAGATTTAATGATAAAAACTAACATGGTATCAGAGCTAACCTAAGAAGAAGACACTGTGCAGCTGTGGGAACTAGGACTTCCTACTTTGTGGATCTCTCTCCACAAATTTTCAGCAAAAAAAGGTTGGAATAACTCTCCTCCCTAGGGTGCATCTTTCTGTCGAAGCATAATCCAATTATGAGGTTCTTTAGTTTTGGACCCAACACTACTGCTGAAAATTAGGTGTTAGAATAATCAACCCATAGTTAGCTACCTTAGACATTAATTAATCCATTTTTGTCTTATTGGCCTAGTTTCCAATATTCCACTCTATGCAAGTTGTCTTCCACATGTCCTAGAAGTAAAACTTGCTAAAACTGAGTCATGGAGCACTTGGGAAACCTCCTGGAATCCATATTTAGCATATCTTCTTTATTCCAGATCCTACCTAGCGCATGTCTACTTTTTCTGCTTTATTGCCTGCTTTACTGAGTTTTATGGCAAAAGGGAAAGTAAGACTAGGTGTAGTTGACTTGTTTTTTCCCTCATCATCCTCCATTATTTCCTCCTAATAAAATCATGTATGAGTTGTCTTGCCATCACCTATTAGCTTGCCTACTTGAATTTTCCAATTCGTGAGCTCCTAGGCAGATTTGGAAACTGCTTTATGCATCTATGGGGGATTTGACTAGATTTTGTAAGCCTGCTTTTGACTATTTTGAATGGAATCCTTATGCATTTGAATCTATCATGTAATTATTTATTGTAGTATCCTATGACTTCACAAGGTTGGATATTGTACACTTATTCAATACAGATTAGTGTTATGCTCCAATTTCAGTCTCCTTTGTGTGTAAATTTGCATGTTTGATTAGTAATTCAATGAGTGCAATTGATCTATCACCTAGGTTTAATTTCCACATGGTATCAAAGCCTTTATAGATCGATTTCTCTCCTTCCATATTTCTATTGCAGGTTTGACATCTTGACTAGGAGCTATTCTGCTAACTGAAGGGACAATTTCTGAGCTATGGATCAATCTCAGAAGATCATATTGACTCCATTTAATTTATTTGAATGGAAAGCATAGATGGAGATACTTTTGAGAGAGAAAGGTCTCTACAGGGTGAATATGGAAACTGAATTAGATCCCAATGCAGCTGCAGAGAAAATTAAATGGCACAACAGGAGGGATGAGGCTTATGGTCTCTTGTGTCTGAGTAAATCCAGAGACCTCCTCTTCCATATTGATGGATTGACATCACCAAATGAAGTATGGGAGAAGCTTATAGAGCTTTCTGGTAAGAGAAATGAGATGAGAGGACATCAAATCGAGAATGAATTGATCTCATTGAGTCCCAGTAGCTTCGAATCCCTGCAACTCTACTTTTCCAAGTTTAAAGCCCTTGTTTTGTAGCTAAAATAGTGTGGAATTGAAACGAAGGAGGAGCAACTAGTTTTTGCCATACTTTCAAAGCTTTGCCCTAACTATTTAGTGTTTGTTTCGACCTTCCATGCCACCAAGTTGACAGCTCAAGCCTGGAAGATGCCTAAGCTTGCAGAGTTCATGGAATCCCTCACAGAAGAACAAGATAAACTAGTGATGATGGGCACCATCAAACCTTCCAAAGACCAAGCTATGGTTGATGGAGATTTGAGGGTGGATTCAAAAGGAAAGAAGAAATCTAAGAAACCACCTGAGCAGAAGAGAGACAAGAACAAGTCTTAGGAGGAGCCCCAAGGCTCCAAGAAGAACTTCCAGAAGAAGAAGAACAAAGGAGAAATGAGCAAGTGTGCATACTGTAATAAGGGCTTTCATCCTGGAAGCTCCTACATGAAGAAGAAAATTGACATGCTTACCCAACTATTGGAGAAGAATAACATCTCCCTTCCTGATAGCTCAAAGAAGAGGGAAGGAAGATCAAATTCAGAAGACAGAGAGAGAGTTCATGCACTGGTTGCTGGCACATCAAGCTCACCTATCTTCATCATAGACTCTGGAGCTTCAAGACATATGGTTTCGACCAAGAAGGCATTCTCCTCTCTTGACATGTTGAAAGGTCCATCAATAGTGCTGGGAGATGACTCTCTCTCACTGACATTTTGGGCAAAGGAAGGATTGATCTTGACCATGGTAAGTTCAGCAATGTATTGTATGTTCCAGGTCTTTCCTCTAACCTCTTGTCAGTGTATTAGATGACCCACAGAGGGTCTCCAAAGAAGTTCATATTCTCCCCTGATGATGTTGAGATCATGGAGATCTCAAGTGGTAAAGTCATTGCAAAAGGAGTTGTAGATCACACTTCAAAGGTATACTTGTTTTCACATTTTCTACCCTACTCAAACCCCTCTGCTCTTCTGATTCCTGCTAATGAGGCAAGCAAGATTTGGCATGAAATATTTCGCCATATTAACTATAAGTATATTTCTGATCTAAGTGAAAAATAAATGGTCATAGGGTTATCAAATATTAAGTTTTCCAAGGGAGTCTGTCAAGGTTGTGTCCTAGGAAAACACCCAGAGCATAAATTTGAGAGAGTTAGTCATGAGAGACCCTCTGCACCTCTTGAGTTAATCCACAGTGATGTTGCTGGTCCATTCCCTCATATTTCAATGATTTAGGACAAATATGCATTAACTTTCATGGATGATTTTTCCAGGTACTGTTGGGTTCACTTCCTGAAGCATAAGTCTGAAGTTTTTGGCCTCTTCAAAGTCTTTAAGGATTTGGTTGAAAATCAGTCTGGGAGGAAACTCAAGATCCTTAGATCTGACAATGGTGGTGAGTATGTCAAGTATAAGTTCATTCAATATTGTAAATATTTAGGTATTCAGATGCAACATTCTATCCCTTACACACCACAGCAAAATCGTGTTGCTGAGAGAAAGAACAGATCACTGAAAGAGATGGAAACCTATATGTTGGAGGTTAACACTTTGCCACCAAAGTTTTGGGCTGAGGCTATAAACTATGCATATTATATCCAGAATAGGGTGCCTCATAAACATCTTTATGGTATGACTCCTTTCAAAGCATGGAGTGGGCACAATCCAAATGTGACCCATTTCAGGATTTTTGGCTCAAGGGCTTGGGCTAGAATTCCAACAGAAAAGAGGAAGGCTTTGCAGCCCCAAAACCAAGAGTGTTTATTTGTTGGGTACTCTGAAGATTCAAAATGGTACAAGCT
Organism: Pseudotsuga menziesii; assembly: GCA_001517045.1. Taxonomy (NCBI): domain Eukaryota; kingdom Viridiplantae; phylum Streptophyta; class Pinopsida; order Pinales; family Pinaceae; genus Pseudotsuga; species Pseudotsuga menziesii. The sequence continues at coordinate 100,475 of LPNX011048422.1, forward strand.
GATCAATTTGAGCACAAACAAATCCTTCATTGAAAGGATTGTTCAGTTCCAAGAAGAGCCTTTAGCAGTAGTTGAAGTTGGAGAGTCTTCTTCACCACCAGAAACATTGAATGTAAGTGAAGAGACAAATGAGTTTGATGATTATGATATGTCTGATAATGATGATTTAATTGCATATCCTAAAAGTCCTAAAATACCAAAATGGGCAGAAAATACCATTCATGCAGCTGGGGAACTAGCTGGAAATCCTAGTGATTCTAGGAGGACTAGATCTCAGTTTGAGAGTGCCCTGAGCATGAAAGACCCTTTGTTCGTAGAGAAATGATATATGATGGTTGAATAAAACCCACAGACATATGAATATGCAGCACATGATCCAATATGGCAAGAATCCATGAAAGAATAATTCAGCTCACTCCAGAAGAACAACACTTGGGAGCTGGTTGATCTTCCTCCAGGGAGAAAGCTAGTTCAATGTAAGTGGGTTTTCAAAACTAAGTTTTATACTGATGGTTCACATTTTAAATATAAGTCAAGATTGGTATCCAATGGCTACTCATAGGTACATGGTATTGACTACAATGATACCTTTGCACCAGTGGCAAAGATGGACTCCATCAGGCTAGCCTTAGCCATTGCAGCTTTGAAGCAGTGGGAGGTACATCACATGTATGTGAAGTGTGCTTTCCTGAATGGAGATATTACTGAATATATTTACATGCAGCAGCAACAAGGTTTTGTTACTAATCCATATTTTCTGTGCAGGCTAAAGAAATCATTGTATGGGCTTAAGCAAGCCCCCAAGGCTTGGTATGCCAATATTGATGGCTTTCTGCTGTCATTGAGTTTTGTTCAATGCAAGTTTGATACAAATGTTTATTTGAAGATGATTCATGGTTCTTTGATGATTATTGTATTATATGTGGATGACCTTCTGATTACAGGAAGCTCAAAGAAATAAATTTCCTCCTTGAAGGATGCAATGAACCATGCATTTTCTATGATTGATTTGGGGTTGTTGAGCCAATTTTTGGGTCTCGAAATTGCTCAATCCCAACATGGAATAAAAGTACATCAGTCCAAGTATGTTTTGTATTTTCTAAACAAGTTCAAAATGAAATATTGCACACCAAGCAAGACTCCCTTCCTTTTAGGAGTTAAGCTTGAAGAAGCAGGTTCTTCTCCTATGGTAGATAGTACACTGTATAGACAACTGATTGGGTGTTTGCTGTACCTTACACACAATCGACCTGATATTTATTATGCAGTAAGTATGGCTTCAAGATTAATGGATCATCCTCATGAGATCCATTGGAGAGCAGCCAAAAGGATCCTTGACTTTGTTCAGGGAACAAGAACTCATGGGATCTTCTACAAAGCTAAATCTGATCTTGATTTGATTGGGTTTACTGACAGTGATTGGGAAGGTGGAAACAAAGATCGAAAGTCAACATTAGGATATGTGTTCATGCTTACTGAAGGACCAATCAGCTGGTCAAGCAAGAAACAGAGTGCCATTGCACTCTCATGTACAGAAGTAGAGTACAGAGGAATTGTAAATGCAACAACTCAATGTTTATGGTTGCAGGGGTTACTTGGTGAGTGTGGCTTCGAATCAGAGTTCTCAACTATTATCTATTGTGATAATCAATGCACCATTTGAATCTGCAATGATCCAATTCAGAGACAAAGAACCAAACACATTGAGATCCATATGCACTACATCATACATCTTGTGCATGATGGCACCATTCACCTACTCTTCTGTGCATCTTCAGAACAAGTAGTTGACATCTTCACCAAAAAATTTTGTGAGAATACATTCAGCAATCTCAAATCATTATTGGGGATTTCTGATCATGCTGTGAAGCATGATTGATGACAATATTTTCAAATTTTGTTTTACTGTCCATGTTTAAGGGGGGATTTTCCCACTGGGTTTTTGCCTCTTTCCTTGGTTAAATGGACATGTAGTATGTAAAGGGTGACTAAGCCTTATTTCTAGGCCCTATAGTTTTCTGAAATTTACTCATAATTCAAGCTTAAGGGGGGGTTTTAGAATAATCAACCCATAGTTGGCTACCTTAGACATTAATTAATCCATTTTTGTCTTATTTGCCTAGTTTCCAATATTCCACTCTATGCAAGTTGTCTTCCGCATGTCCTAGAAGTCAAACTTGATAAAACTGAGTCATGGATTGCTTGGGAAACCTCCTGGAATCCATATTTAGCATATATACTTTATTCCAGATCCTCCCCAGTGCATGTCTGCTTTTTCTGCTTTACTGAGTTTTATGGCAAAAGGGAAAGTAAGACTAGGTGCAGTTGACTTGTTTTTTTCCCTCATCATCCTCCATTATTTTCTCCTAATAAAAGCATGTATGAGTTGTCTTTCCATCACCTATTAGCTTTCCTACTTGACTTTTCCAATTCGTGAGCTCCTAGGAAGATTTGGAAACTGCTTTATGCACCTATGGGGGATTTGACTAGATTTAGTAAGCCTGCTTTTGACTATTTCGAATGGCATCCTTATGCATTCAAATCTATCATGTAATTATTTATTGCATCATCCTATGACTTCACAAGGTTGGATATTGTACACTTATTCAATACAGATTAGTGTTATGCTCCAACTTCAATCTCCTTTGTGTGTAAATTTGCATGTTTGATTAGTAATTTTGTGAGTGCAATTGATCTATCACCTGGGTTCAATTTCCACATTAGGGATTTCTACAGAAGTGGAATTTTTTAGTGATCCCAGGCTTGGATTGATCTCCTCCCCAAAATCAAAGTTAGGGATCAAATTCAAAGCATTTGGTTGGACAGAACTTCGGAAAAGCAAAACCCTAATATACTCATGAACCAGCACTGCAGGATTTCAGCTCCAATTCCAGATCCGACATATTGACTTGGTAATATCTAAATATTTTTTATTTTCATTTGAGGTTCTTAGTTATGATGTCTCATCATACCAATATTGAGGGAGCTGATAACTTCTGAGCTTGGAAGTATAGGATCTCCCTGGTCCTGGAAGAAAAAGAGTTGGAATCCTATATCAATGAGGAGGTTCCAGTTCCAGAGGGAGATGAGGCTAAGTCCTTACATAAGAAGAAGTTGGTTATGGAAAAGAGGATCATTGTTGATTCAATCAAGGATCACCTCATACCACAAGTGTTCTCCCTAAATACACCTAAGGCTATGTTTGATTCCCTAACCAAATTGTTTGAAGGGAAAAACATAAACCAGAAGATGACTTTGAGAAACCAACTAAAGATTGTAAAGATCCAGAATGCTAAGACCATCCAGTCTTACTTTACAAGGATCTCTTAGATCAAGGAACAATTGGAAGTAGTAGATGAAGAAGTAGAGAATGCAAAGGTTGTGATGACCACCTTGAATGGTCTCCCTAGATCATGGGACTCCTTTATTCAAGGGATATGTGCTAGAAAGAAGTTAGTCAAGTTCAACAGACTATAGGAAGAATGCTCTCAAGAAGAAGCTTGGATAGCAGATCGAGAAGAAAATATGGGAAGTGAAGATCAAGCTCTCACAGTAAACTCCAAGAAAACAAAAAGAAGTTCTCATCACTCCAGAGGTAAGCATTTCTCTAAAACTAACTCTAGAAAAGACTTGTCTACAATTAGATGTTATACATGTGATGAACCAGGACACTTTGCAAAAGACTGTCCTAAAAGACAAAATACGAAAAACAGAAACAAGAGAAGACATCATGTTCATGCTGCAAAGGATGATGAACCATCCAAGAAGAAAACCAGATATGAAAGTGTAGACTCTTCAAGTGAAGAAGAATATGTCTTAATTTTTGCTCTCATGGGAAACATCACACATGGAAGCAATGATTGGCTTATAGATAGTGGGTATTCCAAACATATGACAGGATTCAAATATTCCTTTGTAAAACTTTTAGAACATGAATCACCTCATAAGGTGAAGCTTGGAGATGACTACCAATATCCAATAAAAGGTAGTGAGGAATCCTCCTATAAACTAGACTATGGAAAGTCTATGAAGATGCAAGATGTATTGTTTGTACCAGGTCTCCAAAATAACCTTCTATCCATATCTGCATTAGATGCAAAAGGCATGAGGGTTGCATTTATAGATGGCCAAGTCATCATGTGGCCAAAGGGAAAGACTATTAATGATGCAGTAGTGATTGGGGAACAAGAAGGAGGTCTATACAAATTAAAGGGCCATCCAGAACAAGCTTTGGTCCATGACATAGTAGAGCCAAATGAACTTTGGCATAGAATGCTTGCACATGTGCATTACAGAGCACTACCACTGGCAAGCAAAGTTGTTGAAGGTCTTCTATAAATTCAAGCAAAACATGATGGGGTCTGCAAAGGATGTACGAAAGGAAAGAATACGAAGAAGACATTTCCAAGTAGCAAAAGCTAAGGAAAAGGAATCTTGGAAATCATCCACTCCGATGTATGCAGTCCTATTTCATCAAGCTCATTAAGCGAGTATGTATATTATGTTTCTTTTATTGATGAATTTTCTAGGAAGACATGGATTTACTTCATGAAGAACAAAGATGAAGTATTCAGCAAGTTCAAGGAATTCAAATCCTTGATCAAAAATCTCACAGAAAAGAAGATCAAGACCTTTCGATCAGATAATGGCGGATAATTCACATCAAATGAATTCAAAGAGTTATGCAAAGACTCGGGGATTAAGAGGGAGTTGTACACTCCTTATAATCCACAACAAAATGGGATTACAAAAAGGAAGAACAGAACTATCATGGAAGTTGTAAGGGCTATGCTTCATGATCAAGATATTCCTATGCATCTTTGGGAAAAAGCTGCCAGAACAGTGGTGTATGTATAGAACCATACTCCACACAGAGTACTCGAGAACAATACTCCTGAAGAAGTCTTCTCTGGAAATAAACTAGAAGTCATCCATATCAGAATATTCGGTTGTCCAGTGTACATACACATTCCAAAAGAGAAGAGGACTAAATTAGATCCTTCAGGAAAGAAGGGTATATTTGTGGGATACTCTGAAAGCTCGAAGGATAACAGAATATACTTCCCAGGATTCAAGAATATTGACATCAGCAGGGATGTTACATTTGATGAAGATTCAGCTTACAACAAATCCAGAAAGAGACATGCTGAAGTTCTTGAAGAATTAGAAGCACCCAGAATTCATGACACAGCCATGAATGAAGAAATTCAAGAAGAAGATCGAGAATTCAAAGAACCACAAAGACCTGTAGATCCATCGCTAGAGAAGAATCCTCATAAGATGAAACCTGCTTGGGTAGGATAAGTTATCCATGGTGCAGAAAAATATGGGGCTCCAGAAGAGAATCATAGAGAAAGAAAGAGGACCAAATCCTACTTCAGGTATGTAGCATTACTATGTGGTTTCATCGATAAAGAACCTTCCAATTATGAAGAAGCGGTAGAATGGAAAGAATGGAAGGATGCTATGATTGAAGAGTATCAATCAATCATGAAGAATGATGTTTGGGATGTTGTCCCAAGACCATAAGGGAAGTCAGTTGTAACTTCCAAATGGATCTACAAGATCAAGCATGCTGCAGATGGTAGCATAGAGAAATATAAAGCAAGATTTGTTTCTCGTGGTTTCTCCCAGAAAGAAGGAATATATTATGAAGAAACCTTTGCACCTATAGCCATATACACTTCCATCAAATCAATACTTTCTTTGGCTGCAGTGATGAAATGGAAGATACACCAAATGGATTTCAAGACTGCTTTTTTGAATTGTGTAGTAGAAGAGGAAGTGTATGTGGAGCAGCCACTCAGTTTCAAGACACATGACAGGGAGTCTCATGTATGTAGATTGAAGAAATCCCTGCATGGTTTGAAACAAGCACCTAGGACATGGTACAGTAGAATTGACAGCTTTCTATCCAGTTTGGGCTTTACCAAGAGTAAAGAAGATTCCAACCTTTACTACAAGGTTGAATATGGAAACCTAGTGATGTTCCTACTATATTTAGATGATCAGTTTGTGACAGGTATGGATGGGTTGATTGCTGATACGAAGAGAAAGATTTCTACTAAGTTCAAAATGAAGGACTTGGGTATGATGCATTATTTTCTAGGCATGGAAGTGTGGCAGAATGTGGATGGAATCTCCCTTGGACAAGGGAAGTATGTAGTAGATATCCTGAAGAGGTTTGGGATGATGGACTGCAAGGCCATGACCACACCTATGGCATCGAACCTGAAGCTATTGAGTGATGCTTCATCAGAAGCAGTTGATGCCATGATGTATTGTCAGATGATTGGGTCCTTGATGTACCTGACGAACATGAGACCAGATATTTTCTTTGCTGTGAAAACCTTGAGCCAGTTCCTGACAGATCCGAGACATGTTCACTTGATTTCTGCAAAGCATATTCTGAGGTACCTGAGGGGTACAATTGATTATGGGCTCAAGTACGAGGCAAATCAGAAGATTAACCTAAAGGGTTATGTTGATTCATATTGGGTAGATAGTGCCATCAATAGGAAGAGAACTATGGGATGTTGTTTCAGTATGGGATCAGGTGTGATCTCTTGGTTTAGTAGAAAGCAATCCTGTGTGGCATTGAGTACAGCTGAAGCAGAGCATGTCATAGCTTGTTCAACTAGTTGTGAGGTGGTATGGCTGAGGAAGCTACTATCTAATTTATTTGATCTCCAGATGGATGCTACTTGTATACATTGTGACAACCAGAGTTGTGTGAAGTTGCCAAAGAATCTAGTGTTCCATGACAAGTCAAAGCATATCGAGATCAAGTATCACTATATCAGGGATATGGTGCAAAGGGGAGTAGTGAAGCTCCAGTATGTTGCAACGGATGATCAGATAGCTAATGTGTTGACAAAGCCATTGGCTAGAGTGAAGTTTGAGTACTTCATGGAGAAGCTTTGTGTTCTCCAGATCGAGGTCCCTTCCAAGGGGAAGTGATGAGTCCATAAGCCATTCTTATGAGTAGGTCAGATGTAAGGGCTGAGCCATTTTGTCATGGTGAGAGGATTGGTTCCTTCCATGTTAGATATGAGTGGTAATCCATTCTAATATGAATGTAGGATTGGTTCCTACATGATCAGATATAAGGGCTACTACCATTCTTGGAATGGAGCTGCCTGGTGAGTTACCAGGAATACTTGATCTAGGACTGAGGGCCTTTCTGAGACGATTGTAAGATGTAATATTACATTATCAGATGTGAGTACCGGCCATTTTGATGTGACTGTAGGATTAGTTCCTACATGATCAGATGTAAGGGCTATCACCTTTCTGATGAGTAGGTTAGATGTGAGTGTTGGCCATTCTGACAAGTAGGTCAGATGTAAGGGAAACTACCATTCTCTGAATGGAGGCACCTGGTCAGTTACCAAGAACCCTCAGTGTAGGACTGAATTCCTTTCTGACGAGTCAAGGTTAGATGTAAGTGCTGTTCCTTTCTAATGAGTCAAGGTCAGATGTGAGTACTGGCCATTCTGAATTAGAGTTAGATATAAGGGCTACCAAAGACCTACAAGGAGGTAGGCCTACAACCAACATAAAAAAGGGATGGCTCTGTAGAACTTCCTATGACGAGAAGAATCATGAGATAGCACATATGATGATGACCCAATGATGATCCAGATTGAGCTATGATTCAGATCTAGTTATGATGTCTCTGAGATGATCCAGATCGAGTGATGATCCAGATCCAACAGTGATGATCCAGATCCAGTGATGATCCAGATCTAGTGATGATGACCCCGTGATGATCCAGATCCAGTGATGATCCAGATTGAGTGATGATGATCCAGATCCAGTGATGATGATTCAGATTGAGTGATGATCCAGATCCAGTGATGATCCAAATCCAAATGAAGATGACTTGAAGATGGAGATGACTTGAAAATGAAGATGACAAGAACTTGACGATGACCCAGATGATACAGAGAAGAAGACTTCTGCTAAAAAAATGTGTCGAGAGAATTCCTTCCTAGTTAAGAGGGAGTGTTGATGAATATGTAACTTCGGAATTTATTCACTTGTATTTCTTATGTATTGTACCCCGATGTTTATTTTAGGATGTGTCTGTAATGTAATTAAGACATGTCATTCCCTGATGTTATGATCGGGAGGATCTATAATGTAAACAAGTCATGTTAAGTCATTGTGGGTAACCCTCCCAAGTTAGCACTGGAATTGATCCTAAGGTTGTGGAAGGCTCGCTCCCAGGTAACATCAAAACCACTTTCGAAGAGAGAACTAGCCTGCTGCTCTTCCAAGAGGGATCTCTCACCAAATGTTAACAATTCCAGATATATATACAAGTGAAACTATAAATTGTTTGTAATATTGGTTGAAACAAAACACCAAACCATTGGGAGATGGAGTCAAGATATACGACAGAAGTAAACAAAACTTATGTAAGTGATTTCAACACAGGGGAAAGGTAGATACTCGATCACAGTCGATTTATAATTGTCTGGTGGAAAGGAGGAACATGAACAGACCATCAACACAGATCATTGAACAAATGAATTCTGTATTAACTTTAGAAGAAAATTTTGGTGAATATCTAAAACAACAGACGGAGCATAGCAAGTATGAATTTTTAACTGTTATAAACTAAGTTTCATATATGAAAGAAAACAAAATGGGAAAGATAAACTCGAATAACATTCACAGAAGAAAAGAAGCAACCGACTGTAAGTGCGAACGACACATGAATCCCTGTATGAAAATGCCGACCTCGGATCTGCAATTATATTAAAATTCTCTTGAAAAACATACACAACAAAAATTACATTCATTTCAACCCCTTCTTCTTCAGGAGGTATATTTATAGTATTTGGATTTCCCAGATCGACATCCGCGAATCAAAATTTGTTACAATAGAAGGACATCCTCTAACAACCTCTTAGGTGGCACATTGGCTACGACTTGCACTAAATGGCTAGACAATGAAATGTGAAACATGGGAGGAAATAGGCACGAGGGAATCCCATACTCCCATCTGGCGGGTGATGACTGTACAAAGCTCTGAGAGAAGAGACCATTGGGATGGGTGTGCAACGCAGAGAAAATTTCCTGCATACCATCATTGTCACTTCTACTGGTGCATTTTGATTTTGGTTGACCCATATTGTTGGATGACTCTCCATAAATAGGGACCAGGCAGGATTGCAACTATCATGTTGTATGCTTGCGCTTTGAGCTCCACCGTTTCTAGGTATGAAGTCTTGGGGACTTTGGAGCATGTGGCTTTAAAAACAAACAATAATTCAAAATCACTATCCAATTTGTCAAAAATCACCTTCCCTAACAACGCTTGTTGCATATCTCCAAATTTGTTGTGGTCCAATCAGCAGTGCACTAGGAACTCTTGATACTCCTTACGAAACAGTAAAGGACCCTTTTCTTCCCAGAAAAAAGGGATCCCTCTGCTTACCAGTGGTCTGAATAACTTGATGACTTCTCGAACTTTGTGCTCAATAATTTCTATTTTGGCCCGTACCATCTCCATCATCCTGTGCTTAGCCACTACCTTTTTGGCTTTGGAGACAACAACGACCCTATTTTGAATACCATATCTACTAGTGGACTCATCTGACAAAGAGCTCAGGAAGGTTATGGCATTCTCTGCGGTCACCAAGGGCCTTTTATTCACTTCTACCGATACTATTTGGGCTTGTTTCCTAGCTTCTCCCATAGCAATTTCTTTATCTTCAATAATATCTAGGTAGGGTCGGAACTTGTCAGCTTCCATGATGATTTGATCCCAGATCAGATGCCTAGCGCCTTGCAAGGCAATTTTTCTGACCACCTATTGGCTCAATTTAGTATTTTGTTGATTTACTTCTTGGCATTTCTCCTCTTCCTTTTCTATTCTTTGTTTCTCTTTGACTCTTTCCTTTTCCAGTTCCTTAATCCACTGTTTCAGTTTAATGAGCTCGTTATCCTTTAGGCCTATCTGGGACATTGCTTTGGAAAGGGAGCTGGTATCTATCTCTCCAACCATACATGTGGACTGAATTGTATTCTCCGTGCTATTCCAGATTATGAAATGAACTATAACCACCGATCTCCTTCCATTCTCACAAGCACCGTTGATCAAAACGGCCTGTACCTCTTTTCACAATCCAGAATTACTACTTCATCCTTGCTAGTTTGGGATGCGAAATCATTCTCAACTGCAGATATTCTTGGGTCCCAATCTCTACCATTGGATGCATCCCTTCTTTAAAATATTTCATAAATATGAAAAAGCGGCTTTGGTTGTGCATGTTCACCATGCAAAATGGTTTGACGCCATTGATCTGCTATCTGATCAACCTCAACCTTCGATCATGACTCCCCTTTAACGCCTCTAGCATATGACCAATGTTTTCTTCTTAGCCCCGCTTCCCCGATCCACAGACTATTTCGCTACTTTTGACATTCACCACCAAGGCTTACCCCAAGGCTGAGTGCTATCTCGTGTGTGCCATCAGCTCCTTCTGCGAATACTACGTTGCCTTCTCAACACTTCTCGATGGGGCCGAACAACGCGAGTATCACTTATGCCCAAAATTTAACAGATTTTTAACACCTCCTATTGTCTAAGGGTTAAAGTCCCCATAGTTTCAGGGAACTAGGGTTATTAGACTCACCTAGTGAATTCGGCCCTAGTAGGGTTTAGTCATGTCGATAATTAGTATAAATAGAGAGATAGCCTCTCTATTTAGAACGAACTCACTCACACTCAGTTGTAGCGCATAGCTGAGGAAGAAGAAGACACTGGGGCAAGGAAGAAAGAGGTTACTGCTGTCGGGAGATCATCTTACTATTTTGGGTTTTACTTTTGGTGCTGATTCTATCTCTGAGGAAGCTGCGGGGTTTTCTCCATTTATGGTTTCCCCGAGGAAAAACACTGTGTTCATTGTCTCTTGTGTTTGATTGTTGTACTTGTTATTCTCTTAGTTAAAGATCCTAACATAATTCTAGCTTGAATGATAAAAACTAACACTTCAAATATAGGTTCCATGCTTTTTATTATCTCCTCACCATCATATGAGGTTCTCTTTTCATGCGTAGTCATAGTTTCCAAAAACATTAGAGGAAATTTCAACTCAAAATGGGCCTTTTAACTTTTATTCAAATTCCATGTCATCATGTGTTAGCCAATGAAATTGATTTAAATTTGAAATACCGTATAGGTCTTAAACACTTTTTTAATATAAATTTGGGGATAGGTATCATAAAAAAAACTACTTTTTTCGTTTGTATTTTCGACATATCGCCCTGTGTTTTTACTCAAATTTCGATCGGGAGAGCTCGTTGGATGTAGAATTAAATTCCGTATCCAACGAGTACCCACTTGGCATACTTTTGATGGACCCCACTACCCCAAAAACAAGAAATACCTGAAAAACAAAATGATGTCATCATCATTCCATTTTTTCAGGTATTTCTTGTTTTTGGGGTAGCGGGGTCCATCAAAAGTATGCCGAGTGGGTACTCGTTGGATGTGGAATTTAATTCCGCATCCAACAAGCTCTCCCGATCGAAATTTGAGTAAAAACATGGGGAGATATGTCGAAAATACAATAAAAAAAGTAGTTTTTTTCTTTTCTTCCTCCAAAATTAATAAATATTATTTTATTATTTTAACTATTATTTTATTAATTCATTTTAGGAGGCCCATTTTGAGTTGAAATTTCCTCTAATGATTGTCTTATTCTCCTACTTTTTTTTTCCTCTTCAACAAAAGCACTTTTGGGTTTCAATATATAATGGTGGTCCCTGAATTATTGTCCTAATAAGTATTAGACCACATCAGGTTCCAATATCATGCTTTGATACCACTGTAATGTCCCTTTTAATTTTTTTTTTAAATGACCAATTATTTCACTTTTTTCCCAATTTTGACCTTAACTAGTTTTGATGTCTAGACCTCCAAATTGACCCAAATGCTTCCAAATTTTCTCTGAAGGTACATGACTGATAATATAACTTAAATATTATGCTCATATGTGTCTTTTTGACCTCCCAATTACATCTACAAACTTGTTTAATGTTCTATTTAAAGTAGGATTCTTTACTAGCAAATTGGGGCTCCAATTCCCCCGGGGTAATTGTCGAAAATGGCTTCACAAATGGTCCCAAAGTCACTTGAATTTATTAAGAGAGGATGGGTATGTGCAAGGTACATTTTCAAAGTCTCATATGCATCATGGTTCATTTTATACAGGCTGTTATGACTCTTTCCAAAACAACTCCCAAGTCACAATTTCGATCCTTGGGGAAAATGCACCAAATCTTCTCCCAATGCAATAAAAATGAGTAAAATGGCTTCCAATGCTTAAGTAATTAACATGAGACTTTAAATACACATTAATTAAAGTCCATACATCATACATTTATCATATATACATTCCTCCATTCGAAATAATAAGCATTACCATGGCATATATCAAAATAGAGTGGAAATGGTCATTGTTTGCTCATTAAAAGTCATTTTGACATACAACTCTTGGGAATTTCGAATTGAAACTTTCTAAGAATAAATAAAATATAATATTGAACTGATTCCAATAATAAATGGACAATGAAAGGATCTCCTTGTAATTTCCCGGTTTTGACCCCGTTACATTAGATGTATATGATGTATAAATTGTAAATGATCAGGGTGTGGAGCTAAAGGCCAAGACCCCACCATTGATCGGTTATGTTATGTTTTGGATTTGAATTGTCACCAATGGTATATCGATACATGTGGCATATATTATGATGGTCATCATGTAAATATGCATCTATAATTAAAAATGAACCCGACCAGCTACGATCGCGGCAACTAAAATGAGAAAGGGGCATGATTTTCACAAGGATAGGGGTGGGGGAAATTGTCAACCTTGGCCAATGAGAGAAAAACCCATATTTCTTCTTCCTTTGTTTTATTCCAACCACTTTCATTAAGAAAGGCTCCTGGTGGTTGAGGCAGTTATGGTCTTGGAAGTGGGGTGGCAGGACTGTCAGTCCTCACCCACACACACACTTTACCCACGATTTTGTTGTTCGTCCTCTCACGCAGATCTTTTTTTCTCTTTACGACTGTGCTGAAGGCTCACACACTTCCAATTTTCACGTCCTTCCTGTTGTTTGTTCATCCACAGACAAAAACGGAGCTGTTTTTCCTCACGCAGGACCTCCATTGTCTGTTCATTCCTCACAGGATCGGATTGTTTTCCACGCACAGGATTTTCCTGGTTTTTATCCACGTATTTTTCCTCTACGGATCTACGGATGGTTTGGGATGTATTCTTCCCTCACGGACTGATTCGTGGGTCCTACATTTTCGTTTTCATTCACGCCTAGGCTGGGGAACTATAATCTCTTTCCTAGCATGGTCTAGGTATGTTTTCCCGGCGACTTCATTGCCCAAGGACGGGTTGAGTTTTCCCCACGTTGTGAGCCACATCCACTGATGCATTTTGGGGGCTGTTAATTTCCCTAATCCATGAGCTATGTTTGTTGTTACATTTGGGGACTATTGTAGATGGTTTGAAGTTGTTTTCCCTGGTTTAAGCTGTGATAGCTAAATTGATTTCCTGAGTGCAATGGTTGGTCTTTAGACTGTGTTGGGAGCAGGGATGGGGGCTTAGTTTTGCTTGATAAACCTGGTGGCCAAAAACCACACAGACAGAGCTAGAGGGCTGGCCTTCTTCTCCATCACCCCTGAATAGCACTGGAAGGGAATGCAAGGCCTGAGGGATTGTGTAGCAGAGAAGGGACTGATTCCTTGTGTTGGGTGTGTTTGGGTGTCTTAGAGGTCAGGCTAGTTCTGGTGTAGGTGTTCTTGGCTTTGTAATGAGCTCACCAGCTTAGCATTGAGCCTTTCCCAACTCCTTGATGGCCTGATAAACCCAAATTTGTCGGCTTGGATGTATGTTTTTGTGTATCCTTGGCTACATGTAAGCCTTCTGTTCCCTTATTCCTTGGAGAATCATGCCCATCTCAGGGGTGGTAGCATTGTTGGGAGATTAAGGAGCACGCTAGCCTATGGTTGGGTGGAACATTGCAGCAACGTAGCTGGTTACGAACATAGTTCATCAAAAGATAAGTTCTCTTGTCAATTTTTACTTCTGCAACCTTAATTTCTGTTAATGATATGATGAACATGTTCCATGAATGCTTGTTTGAATGTATGATGTTTCCGCTGTGTTTGATAGATGATTGCATCTATGCATGATAAATATTCATGTGAGCATATTCTAGTTCAATATACAAGTTTAAGCATTTTGTTTCAGCAATTTTGTGTATGCATATGTTCATGGGGCTCTTAGCCCGCTGTAATTCAAGTTTGGGTCGCGTCCTCTATGCTGGTCGGAGGCATGGGGACGTGACAGTATGGTATCAGAGCTCATGTTGCAACATGGGACTGGATGAGCATTGAAGGATTGCAGTGACAGAGGCAGCGTTTCTTCTACCCAGTAGCAAGCAGTGGAAGACTGTAAAAATTCAAAAAATTTGTTGAAGTGTTGAACAGTCGGGCCATTAGCAGAATTGACTCCTGCCATTGCGGAAGGGTTAGCGGTTTCCCGTTCGCCGTTGCGGAAGTCCAAACCGTTAAGTCTTCCGACGGGGAAGAATTTAGAAAATGGTCCAAGTGTTGGAACAGTCGAAAGAGCCAACGGAAAAACTTCCGCCGTTGCGGAAGAGTTCATGAAGTGAACTTCTACCAATCAGAAAAGAAAGTGGTTTCCCGTCCGCCATTGCGGAAGTCCAAACCGTTATGTCTTTCGACGGGGAATAAAATCGCGGGAGATTTCCAAGTGATTTGACATTGATCGGAAGAGAAAAGTGATTGAGCGTCCGCCGTTGCGGAAGGCAAAGTCATTTGGCTTCCGATGATAAAGACCTCCGATGCCGGAACAGTTTGGAGAAAGCCGCAAAAATTTCGTCTAAGTGTTCCATATCAGAACAATTAGCGGAAGGGACTTCCGCCGTTGCGAAAGCCAAAAGCTCTAAGGCTGCTGACGCCGATTGGGAGAAGTTAAGGTTTGGCGAGCCGCCGTTGCGGAAGCCAAAGTCATTTGGCTTCCGATGTCAGAAGTCCGCCGGCGCCAAAAAGTTAAAAATGTATCCAAGTAAAGAGCGGCCGTCAGAAGGAGTTGTCCTTTGGTGTGCCGCCGTTGCGGAAGCCAAAGTCATTTGGCTTCCGATGTGCAAAGACCGCTGACGCCCAAAGTGGAAATTTTCTAAGTAAACAGCTGCCAGTCGGAAGAGAAAGCGTTTTGTGAGCTGCCATTGCAGAAGCGAAAGTGCTAAGACTTCCGATGTGGAAAGACAGCCGAGAGTCGATTCTGTGCAAGGAAATTTTGAATTTCCCAAGGGATTTCTCAGCAGATTTCGACTATTTTCAGTGGGATTTTCAAGCAGTTTTCCAGTGGATTCTCATGGGCTGAGAAGGAGAGAAGTGGCAGCAATCTTATGCGCCAGATTGCGCGAAAATCAATAATTTACAAAAAAAAAAAATGAGGGCGCTTCCCTCGACCCGCCCTGCAGTGGCACAGGGAAGCCACAAGGGGACAAGACCCCTTGACCCCCGTCGTCCCCCTCAGATAGACACTCTTTGATGGAGAAAATTCTATGTTTTGGGAAACTCGTAATTTATAATTTTCCAAGAGAAGGTAAGTAATGTTGGTTTATATCAATATTATGCATCTAACAATTGTGTTACTAACACATTGCAGAGTCATAGTCACCTTCAAGGGAAGTATTCTAGATAGTGCATTTGAAAAGCAAGTGGTGGTTCAATATGAGAACTCATGATGGGTATGATGCTTGGGATTCTTACGAGTGAGCAGAAGATGCCATGGGAGAAAATGTACGTAATAGAAATGACGACATAGAGTCTAATAGAAGGAGATTCTGAGAGACACCATCAGATGTTGCAGCCACTATGAGAAGCTTAATTAAAGCCCATGAGGAGCAGCATTAGTTGAATGCTGCTATGCTGCATAGTTTGATAGACTTGCAAAGGAAGATAGACTCTGGACGAGGTACAGCAAATCCAGAAGGCAGTAAGAGCAGTACTAGGAGAAGGAGAAGAACTTCTAGTGGAACATCTGATTCTGAAGAATCCAGCGGGGATTCCAGTTCTTCTTCTCATAAAAGAAAAAGAAAGAGACACCATAGGGATTGCACTCGAGATGAATTCAAGAAAGCTAAACCTCCTACGTTTGATGGTGAGGTAAATACTGGACAAGAGGTTGAATCTTGGCTTCTTGGTATTAAGAAGTACTTTCAAGTGCATGATTATTCAGGAAACATGAAGGCAAGACTTGCCATATTCAATCTAAATGGAAGAGCATCCATTTGGTGGGAACACTTCAAGCAAGTGAAGAGGATCAGTGAAAGGAGGCTTAAGTGGAAACAGTTCAAGAAGTATTTCAAGCAGAAATACCTCTCTGACAGGTATTATGATGACAAGATTAAGGAGTTCCATGAGCTGAGATTGGGACAGTAGACCATGGAAGAGTATGCTAATAATTTTTTGGAGCGATTGAGGTATGTCTGGTACATCAGAGATGAAAAAGTAAAGGTTCAGCGTTTTCTGAGTGGATTACCTCAGTCTTACAAAGATAGAATTGAGTTCTATGAACCTAGAACTCTTGAAGAAGCGATAATAAAGGCTAAGTATTGCTATGAGCAAAGCAAAGGTAAGTCAGATTTTCATAAGGCATGGAAGGACAAGAAGAACGAGAAGTTTGACCAAAGAAAGAAAGGTTTCAAACCTTCTAGCTTCAAGAATCAGCAGAAGCAGCCCTCCCAAGCTGTGAGTAAGCTGGTTGTAGCGATAGGAGAAAAGCCTAAGGATCCACAACAAAATAGAGGGCCACTTCAGTGTTGGAAATGTGGAGGACTCCACATTCGCAGGAATTGTCCACTCGAGAATGAGAGTGTAAGACCAGCTTATAATATTCAAGAAGCAGAAACAGTGGGTCAAGTAGCAAGGGCAGTACCTAGGATTTATGCAGCATTGGAGGACCGTCAAGCGGATCACCAGTCAACTGTGGTTGAAGTAGCAGGTAAGATTGTTGAGCAATCTATTTCTATTTTGATTGACCCTGGTTCTACGCATAGTTACATTACTCCTAGAGTAGTGGATATTTGTGCTTTTAAGAAAGTAAAGCATAGGAAGTCTTGGTTAGTTCAGCTAGCCACTGGAACTAAGAGAAATGTCAGTGAAATGATAGAGAAATGTCCATTGGTCATGAATGGGTTGGTCACTTGTATAGACCTGAATGTGCTACCGCTTGGTTCCTATGATGTTCTCATTGGAATGGATTGGTTAGAAGGTCACGGGGTGAAGATTGACTGTTACAATAAGACTTTCGAATGCATGGATGAAGAAGGGAACCTAGTAGTTGTGAAAGGCATTCCAAAGGTGATTTCAGCAAGGCAAGTTTCAGTAATGCAATTAAAGAAGTTCTGTAGGAAGGGTTGCCAGTTGTATGCAGCTCATATTTTGGAAACATCAGGAGATGAAACTCCGAGGTTGGAGGACTATCAGGTGTTACA
>LPNX011048422.1:119827-134978 GCA_001517045.1 Pseudotsuga menziesii
GGGATGCCAATTTCACTTCCAACTTTTGGAAGGGGTTGTTTGCAGACTTGGGTACAAAGCTAAACTTCAGCACTGCATACCATCCTTAGATAGATGGGCAGACAGAAAGAGTTAATCAGGTTCTTGAAGACATGCTTCGCATGTACGTAATGGACAAACCAACCAAGTGGGAAGATTACTTACACTTGGTAGAGTTTGCTTATAACAATGGACATCAAGCATCCTTGGGGATGAGTCCATATGAAGCTTTGTATGGAAGAAGGTGTAGGACACTAGTGACTTGGGATAATCTAGTGAATAGGATTGTGCTTGGGCCATAATTGCTCAAGGAAATGGAGCAAGAGGTCGTAAAGATCAGGCAGAAGCTGAAAATAGCCCAGGACAGACATAAAAGTTATGCAGACAAGCATAGGGTGAACAGGGAGTTCAGTGTTGGGGATCATGTTTACCTCAGAGTGAGGGCAAGGAAGAGTTCCTTGAAGCTTGGAAGTTGTGCCAAGTTGTCACCGAGATATTGTGGGCCATTTGAAGTGCTTGAAAGGATAGGGCTAGTTGCATATAGACTTGCATTTCCTGCTAGCACTAGAGCTCATAATTTTTTTCATGTTTCTTTGCTTAAGAGATATGTACATGATCCTAACCATGTGATAAATTGGGATGTGATTCAGGTGGAACCCGAGGGAGAGTTCTGAATCGAGCCAATGCGCATCCTCAACAAGAAGGTCAGGAAGGTCATAATGCTTCGGAACCGAGCCATAGGTAAGGTAAAGGTGCAATGGGAGCACTTTAGACCTGAAGAGGCTACATGGGAGCTGGAGGATTCCATGCGACTGGCACGTCCATTTTTGTTCAATTCTGCAGAACACTGAGGCGATACCAGTGTAGCATTTTGTTCAAATTTTGTAAAGCACTGAGGACAGTGCTATTGAAGGGGGAGGGGAATGTAATGTCCCGGTTTTGACCCCGTTACATTAGATGTATATGATGCATAAATTGTAAATGATCAGGGTGTGGAGCTAAAGGCCAAGGCCCCACCATTGATCGGTTATGTTATGTTTTGGATTTGAATTGTCACCGATGGTATATCGGGGCATGCGGCATATATTATGATGGTCATCATGTAAATATGCATCTATAATTAAAAATGAACCCGACCATCTTACGATCGCGGCAACTAAAATGAGAAAGGGGCATGATTTTCACAAGGATAGGGGTGGGGGAAATTGTCAACCTTGGCCAATGAGAGAAAAACCCATATGTCTTCTTCCTTTGTTTTATTTCAACCACTTTCATTAAGAAAGGATGCTGGTGGTTGAGGCAGTTATGGTCTTGGAAGTGGGGTGGCAGGACTATCAGTCCTCACCCACATGCACACTCTACCCACGATTTTGTTGTTCGTCCTCTCACGCGGATCTTTTTTTCTCTCCACAATTGTGCTGAAGGATCACACACTTCCAATTTTTGAGTCCTTCCTGTTGTTTGTTCATCCACGGAAAAAATGGAGTTGTTTTTCCTCACGTGGGACCTCCATTGCCTGTTCATTCCTCACAGGATCGGATTGTTTTCCACACATAGGATTTTCCTGGTTTTTATCCACGTATTTTTCCTCTGCGGATCTACATATGGTTTGGGATGTATTCTTCCCTCATGGACTGATTCGTGGGTCCTGCGTTGTCGTTTTCATTCATGCCCAGGCTGGGGAACTATAATCTCTTTCCCAGCATGGTCTATGTATGTTTTCCCGGTGACTTCATTGCCCAAGGATGGGTTGAGTTTTCCCCACGTTGTGAGCCGCGTCCACTGATGCATTTCAGGGGCTGTTAATTTCCCCAGGCCATGAGCTGTGTTTGCTGTTACGTTTGGGGATTGTTGTAGATGGTTTGAAGTCGTTTTCCCTGGTTTAAGCTGTGATAGCTAAATTGATTTCCTGAGTGCAATGGTTGGTCTTCGGACTGTGTTGGGAGCAGGGATGGGGGCTTAGTTTTGCTTGATAAACCTGGTGGCCAAAAACCACACAGACAAAGCTAGAGGGATGGCCTTCTTCTCCATCACCCCTGATTAGCACTGGAAGGGAATGCAGGGCCTGAGGGGCTGTGTAGCAGAGAAGGGACTGATTCCTTGTGTTGGGTGTGTTTGGGTGTCTCAGAGGTCAGGCTAGTTCTGGTGTAGGTTTTCTTGGCTCTGTAATGAGCTCACCAGCTTAGCATTGAGCCTTTCCCAACTCCTTGATGGCCTAATAAACCCAACTTTGTTGGCTTGGCTGTGTGTTTTTGTGTATCCTTGGCTACGTGTAAGCCTATTGTTCCCTTATTCCTTGGAGAATCATGTCAAGCTCGGGGGTGGCAGCGTTGCTGGGAGATTAAGGAGCACGCTGGCCTATGGTTGGGTGGAACGTTGCAGCAACGTAGCTGGTTGCGGAACGAGTTCATCAAAAGATAAGTTCTCTTGTCCATTTTTACTTCTGCAACCTTAATTTATATTAATGATATGATGAACATGTTGCATGAATGCTTGTTTGAATGTATGATGTTTCCACTGTGTCTGAGAGATGATTGCATCTGTGCATGATAAATATTCATGTGAGCATATTCTAGTTCAATATACAAGTTTAAGCATTTTGTTTCAGCAATTTTGTGTATGCATATGTTCATGGGGCTCTTAGCCCGCTGTAATTCAAGTTTGGGTCACGTCTTCTATGCTGGTCGGAGGCATGGGGACGTGATACTCCCAATTTGAAATCATCAGCATTACAATGATTCACAACAAGATAGTGGGGAAATGACACTATTTCTTCATTGTTCAACATTTTTACATGAATTCTTTTGGGTATTTCGACCTGATATTATTCTGAATGTGAAATATAGAGGATATAAATCATAACATAATATAATGGGCATTATAATATTTCCCAAAGATATCAATAGCTCACCCAAAGCGCAATCCCTCCATTGGCATGAATATGGTGTGAAAACTAGAAATAGTTGAGAGAGAGTGTTGCAATAGAAGAATCCACATGCTTTCCTGTAGCTTACACCTGCAAATAAGAATCCATTAAATCTCCATGAAAGAATTGAGTGGCATTTCCAAACACCAACTAGGATGGGAAACTTTCACCCTCGAAATTGGCTTAAGAAAGAAAACTAGTCATCCACTAGTTCTCACAATTCACAAATGACAATTTCACAAATGAGCAAAAGCTTCTTCTCATGGATGATCCCTGTATTTTATAAACATTATTAGCATTTTAACGTTTCAAATCCATCCATAAACCAAATCCAATTCAAATTGGTGTGGCTTCTCATGCTATGCCATGTGGCCTCTCTCTTCACCTTCCCTCTTCTCCCAAATTTGAGTAGGAGCCTCTTAGCCTTCTCCAACTCCCAAATTTGACCTCTAAGATGCTCTATTAAGTCCTGACATGTCATTATGTCAGTATGTCAGCCTTGAGATCTGACTTGTGTCATAACTGTCATAAAATCTCCATCATTGGTGCCATAGATGTCATAAATGTAAGGGGAATCTAGCCAAGTGTCCATGAAACTCCCATTTGGCTCTTCCTCTACCATGTAAGTTACAATTCATCCCAAATTAAACCTATGAATTATATGGACAAGTATATTAGCCTTATAATCCATCCAAAAAAATTAGGCTTCCCATATATTCGAATTTGCAAGAGAAAGATACCATTTAACATAGGAATTCTAGCTAGTGTGGGCCCCATAGTCTCCATGTGTCTTCATGCTCCATTGCCACTTCCATTTTCTCTTGTATTTATTTAATAAGATACAATATTAAATATTTATCCCCTTCTAATGTCTAAACATCATTTATTATCCCCCTTATTCCAAATATCAAAGCTTCCACCCCCAACCTAGGAAACTAGTGATTTTCCTCCTTGGCAATTATTTGACTTTTAACATCCATTTGGAAACTTTCATGAATATGGAAAATGTGATTTGGCCATTGTGACCCAATGTAAAATTTGGGACATTACAGTTTTGCACCATCGACCGAGGGTTAACAAAAATCTTGATTGATATTTTAACAAAACCTCGATCGAGTGCTTTATAAACCCTTGATTGAGATGTTAAGACCTCGATTGAGGGTTTATTAAAAGCTCAATCGAGGTACGTTTTTCCATTTTTTTCGAATTGGTGTTTCAAAAAAATGTAACCCACCTCCATGGATGCACCCATAATAGATCCGAGAGAGATATTTTTGTTAAACATTGTTGTGTTTTATGATCAAGACATATCTAGGAGGTTGTTGTCCTATGTAATCCTCTGCAATTTTTGTTGCATGGTTCTCATTAAGCGTCATTGATGGTAATTACAGATATCATACTAGTATATGTTTTTAATTTTGTATCTAGTCTTTGTATAGACTCTGTTAAATTAGTCTTTTTTTATCTATATTATGTGTTTTATCAATTATTAAAACTAGAGACCCCATCTATGTATACATTTTCACCTATGTATGGGTTTCAAACACGGTATACGTTTTACAGATCCTTTCTTGTACAAACATTGTCTGTGTTTTTATTATTATAGATTTAGAATCAATGCATGTGGGTTGATTTTACTCACAAATTTGGGAGAAATTCCCTGTAAACAATTTACCATCTATGCTTTTTATATGTGGAAACGTGTGGACGATAATGATCAGTTCCAATCTCTGATGTATTTAATTATTTCCTACGATTTAGATATAGGAAAAAGGTTTTCATATACATATGTAAGTGTGAAGGGATTCTATCTATTGCATAGGTCACTGCTGTGATCTTAATCAACTTTTCACTTAGTGATATTTTTTTCCCTTTCAGACAGCATAAGGCGATCCTATCCTATAGGGATACTGGAGGGAATCATCGAGTTGTAAATACTCTTGTTTATAATATGTTTTGGTTCTGGTTTGAATCAATCCACCCTCCAATTGATTGCATTATTAATTTTTAATGGAGAACTCTGTTCAAGTCCTGTATAATTGCTATAAAAAAACTCTCTCTCTCTTCAATTAAAGTGGTTCTTAATTAATAGTTATTGCAATATGTGATATTTGATTTGTTCTAAAAAAGATATTGGTTTCTCAGGAAATTTAACAACCTCCAACTAGATCAGTATTGGATGCGTGGATGTTAACAAAAACTGAGTCGAAAAAACTTGAGTGACCACTCAGCTATAAAAATTCTCACCTCGACTTGACTTCTTCCTTTTTTGGTCAGGTAAAAACTTGTCTAACTTCGATTAGACAAGTCGAAATTTAAAATTGACCAAAGTATTTAAAAGACTAAATTTGGTCGGACTTTTCAATCCAAATCTTTTTACCTTGACAAGTTCTTGTCTATTTTACCGACTTACTCGACTTTGACAGGTTTTACTTCTACCAATTAATTTCGACTAGTTTACTTCGACCGACTTATTCGACAGGTTTACTTTGACTGTTTTACTTCGATTGATTTACTTCACATTTTTTATTAGTCAAATTTTACAATGGATATTTCTTAGCCTAAAAATTTAAGAAATTACAAATATTTTTCACCAACTGGTAACATGAAGTAAAACTCGACACAACAACAATTCGACATAATTACAAAATAATATATCCAAACATTAAGAAGACTTGTGACGACCACTCTATCGTAAAACCTGGAACTTTTACTGGGTGAAATGTTTATGGATTCTTTGCTCTTTCACTCAAACTATAAATGTAAACAACATTTACTCAAGTAATTATGGAGAGAATGTGTGGATAAAAAAACATGTATTCAACCATAAACTATTTTATTTATATAACATGTCGGGACATAACAAAGAACTATTTTCCGTAAATGAAAACATGAAAATTTACAGAGATATTTCACCTTTTACAGAGCTTCGGATCTCGACATTTTCAAACACATAGAAGCTTGAGCTTCGACACAATTCTCTTTACTCTGTACTCAGAATTCTCTCTTTTATTTACAATTTTGTTCTTCTATTTATAGTCAAACTAAAAATTGCTCCTACGTGAATCTACTAACTTAACATTAAATACTGTAATAACTATCTACCTAAAAACTTAGCTTCAAAAATTTAGTTCGACATGTTTATATATGACAGTCGTGAACTCTTCATCTTGTCATACTGTCTGAGATATATTGAACTAATACAGAGTCTGGAAAATTCGGTTGAATTCTGATACAAATCTGTGAGTAACTAATATTTCCAACACTCCCCCTTAATTATGAGCATATGGGGATCACAAAAAAAACAAACTATTACAAGTTGTTTTAGAGCTTAAACTTGCTATGTTCATGACAGAGTTCACTGTGCAGAACTTGTCATTCCAAGATAACTACCTAGATACTGAAATGTATCCCTTGCCAATGGTTTTGTAAATATGCCTACAAGTTGATCTTCAGACATGCAAAATTCTAAACAAATTTCTCTGTTGGTCACCAATTCTCTTATGAAATGAAATATTGTGTCGAATTTCTTATTTCTCTTATGAAACACATGATTCTCAGATAATGCAATGGGTGAATTGTTGTCGCAGAAAATGGTTGTTGGTTCTTGTTGGTTCTACAACAGATCTTTCAAAATTCTTTGCATCCAAACGGTTTGACATGCAGCACTTGTAGCTGTGACATATTATGCTTCTGCTGAAGGCGGAGTTACTATGGGTTGTTTCTTTGAATCCCATGATGCAACACCTATGCCAAAATGAAATGTGTGCCCATATGTGTGCTTCCTGTCATCTATGTTTCCTCAATTGTCACTGTCAATTTATCCAATAAGTTTAAAAAATTTTGAGGTTGAATACATAATGCCAAGTTTTTTTGTGCCACTTACATACCTTAGAATTCTTTTACCTTCTTTCCAATGAGAGTCTTTTGGTGAATCCATGAATATTGAGATCAGAATTACTCCATACATGATGTCTGGTCTTGTTGTTGTTAAATACATAAGGCTTTGAACAAGCCTTTTAAATAGCGTAAAATCTACATTTGATCCATCATCATCCTTGCTCAATTTTAAACCTGTTATTACCGGTGTTGGGGTTGTCTTTCAATTAGACATGTTAAATATTTTCAAGAATGCACTTGCATATTTAGACTATGCTATAAATATATCACTTTCATTCTACTGGACTTCAATGCCCAGAAAAAAAATTCATGATCCCCAAATCAGTCATTTCAAATTCACTTTCCATGACTACTTTAAAATCTTCTATGCCAAAGTCACTAGTAAATATTAAACCATCTACATACATGCAGACAATTAACCTCTTACCTTTCTCATCAACTTTAGTGTACAAATTCGGTTCACTTTCACTTCTGTGAAATTTATTTTCAGTGAGATATGAATCAATCTGACTATGCCAAGCTCTAGGAGCTTACTTCAAACCATAGAGTTCTTTTTCAGCATCTACACTTTATGCTCTTGACTTGGAACTTCATATCCTTGTGTTTTTTCCACATATACTTCCTCTTCTAGATAGCCATTCAAAAATTTCAACTTAACATCCATTTGATAAATAGACCATTTGTTTTGTGTAGCAATGGCCAATGCTGTTCTCACTATATCCATGTGTGCGACAGGTGCAAAAGTTTCATTGAAGTCTATATCAAGCTGTTGTGTGAACCCTCTTGCGACCATTCTTTCTTTGTGCTTTTTCACATTCCCATCATCATCTTGATTTGTTTTATAAATCCACTTGGCGTTGATTACATATTTATCTTTTGGTACATCTACCATCTCCCATGTTTGATTCTTCTCAATGCATTCTATTTCTTCATCCATGGCTTGTGCCCATACTTCTTCTTCGATAGCTTCCTCAAATATTAGTGGATCATATATAGGAGAAAATAATGCAAAGAGAGAGAATGAATTTGGTGTACTAGCTTCATATATTTCACATAGACTTCTTGTCTTCACTCTTTCTGTCGATGTTGACCTCGACGAAATACTTGATGGAGTATGTTGTCCTCTTGGTGTGCTTGTCGGTGTAGCTTGATCTGAAACTTGTGTCGATGTTCCTTGTACTGAACCACGTCACGGTGTCATGGGAGTCGACGATGGTGCAAACAATTGACTTACATGTGGTGTTTGAACCACTTCCTCTTCCATGTAATCATGGTCGACATTCAACACAATCTTGACATTTATGTCAATAGTTCCATCCCATGATTCATTCTCGACAAATTGAACATATCGAATGATAATCAATTTCCTTGTGACAATATCATACAACTTGTATGCTTTTGTGTCTTCATAGTAACCAGAAAAAATACATTTATGTCCCTTGTTGTATTGCTTCTTTCTTAGCTCATCTGGAACATGAGCATATGAAACACAACAAAAAAATTTTAAATGAGAAACACTATGATTCATACCTGTCCATGCTTCTTGAGGAACGTTGTTCTTCACACTCTTTGTCAGACACCAGTTCATGATATCTATAGTAGTTGTAACTGCTTCAACCCAATATTCATTTGAAAAATGTTTGGTTTCCATCATGTTGTGCGCCATCTCCATAATGGTTCTATTATTTCTTTCAAAAACACTCTTCTGCTGAGGTGTATACCATGTACTGAATTTCTTTTGTATTCCATGGGTCTTGAAAAAACTTAGAAATTCATTTGAAACATATTCATCTCCTCTGTATGTCCTTAAGATTTTGATGTGGCCTCCACTTTGGTTCTCCACGAATGCCTTGAACTACTGAAAACAACTAAATGCATCAAATTTATGTTTCAGAAAATATACCATGTTTTTCTTGAGTAGTAATCAATAAAAATAAGAAAATATTTGCATCCACCAATGGATGATGTTTGCATTGGACCAAAAATATCAGAGTGCACAATCTCAAGTGGTGTGCATGCTCAATATGACTTTCCAACTGGAAAATTCTCTCTATGTTGCTTTCCAAAAATGCATCCTTCACAAACTCTCTCTGTTTTGTCAATCAATGGAAATACTTTCACCATATTCTTTGTGTCAAGTAGCTTCATCGCACCAAAATTCAGATGTCCAAATCTGAAATGCCACAACCGGGATTCATCCTAAACTTCTGTTCGAAACACTATTTGAAATTCAACGTTGTCATTTTATTTCTTGTCGAAGTGCTCGACTGCTTCTTTACTTTCTTCCTTGAATGCATCCCATGTATTTGTCTTTCCTTTCATGTCTTGAATTATCCTCAATGGAAACAAGCAATTGCTTTTCATTGTATCTTTTGTTATCAGTTGGTTGCGGGGGCGCTTGTATTTAATCACACAACGATCATATTCTATGTAGACTCTGTAACCTTTCTGTAATCGTTTTTCAATGCTCAAAAAATTTTGTTTCAAACCTTAGACATGATAGACATTAGGAATAAACTTACTCTCCCCTTGTTTCGATAGAATACAAATGGTACCTTTTCCCAAAATAGTGACTTGAAAATTATTTCCAAGTGTAACATCAGCTTGAACTGAATTATCTAGACTAGAAAAAAAATTTAAATTACCAGTCATATGATTGTTGAAACCTGAATCTAAGTACCATATGTCATGTGGAATTTCTTGGATAATATTCCATTCAATTGGAGATGTATATGCCATAAACATTGCGCTTGATGGAGTGCTGGTGTTGGTTGACTGATTCAAGATTTTTCTTCCTTGGTGATACTGTCTCTTCATACATTCATATGCATAATGACCAAATTTATTACAATAATGACATTGAATTTTTTATTTATCAAACCATTGACCACTTGGCTGACTTGGATTCTGATTCTCTCCTCTACCAATGACATTTGCAAGAATTCTGTCGCGTCCTTCTGTGGAAGAACTTCTTCCTCTGCCTCTGGAGTTGTTTCTCCCCTACCTCTACCGTGGCTTATGGATGATTATTTTGTGAATGCACCTTCCAATTATGTATTTGTTGTGCTAATTTTTTTTTCATGATTGAAGAGTGAAGCGTGCAACTCATCAATGGTAAACACCAACATATATTTGTTTTTGTTGAGAACCTCCTACAATAAACAATGAGAATGCAAAAATATTGGAGCACAAAAGATATTTTATTGATTGCGGGCCACTTCAAGGGGGAAACCTCCTTTGAGCAAGCTCAATACAAAATAACTCTTTGGTGCTTTCAATAGCCTCAACACATACTTATATAATAATTCTATTCTAAGAAACTATTACTCCACATGAATGTGGGATAATGCAACCTATTAACTGGATGACTTAACAACTATTACTTACTCCCCATGAATATGGGATAATACATCATATTAATTGGATGAATTACAAAGCATATGCATCCGACAAAATATACCAACAAAATAAAGAGGGGGGTTGACATGGGTTCTTAACATCCCCTCCCACTTAGAAAAAGATTTGTCCTCAAAGCTTTAGATGTGGAAATAGCTGCTGAATCTGAAGGAGTGGTTCCCATGTAGCATCCTCTGGTTGCATGCTGGGCCACTGAATTGAAGACCTTTGTGATGGGCTGAGAGCGAATCTGACAAGTGCGCTTATTGAGGATGGCCTCCGAATTCGAAATGATGGATCCTTCATTATCCCATTCTAGTAAAACAATTTGTGCGCTGATGTTGGCGCCGATCACTTGCTGAATGCAAGAAGGAGGAAGTGCCAAATTATAAGAAACATACCCAATCTTTTGAAGAACTAGATATGGGCCAGAGATCTTTGGAGAGAGTGTTTGATGCCCTTTGTCTTTCACAGATGATTGCTTGTAACACTGCAAATGAAGAAAAACCATATCACCAACTTGAAAAGTGCACTCAGAATGGTGTTGATCAGCCTGTTGTTTCATGTGAGCTCTTGTTAGGCGAAGATTGTCCTGCAGGAGGTGAAGAATCTGATGTCAGTTTCAAAGAACCATGTCAATTTCCTGAACTGGTGAACTGCTGGGGGTTGATGGGAGGAGTACTGGAGGTGTGTGACCATAAACTGCTTCATATGGAGTCATTTTAGATGTAGTATGGTAGGAATTATTGTACCACCATTCAGTGAGAGGGAGCCACTTTTCCCGCTGATGTTTTTCTTCAGAGGTGAAACAACGAAGGTAAGTTTCCTAATATTTGTTGACAACTATAGTCAGACCCTCTATTGGTGGGTGATAAACTGAACTCATATGCAGTTTGGTGTCAAGGAGGCGAAAATGACTTGTGAAAGTTGTGTTGCGGTCTGAGACAATGCAATAATGGATTCCATGAAGAAGGAATATCTGGGCCATGAAAATTTGGGTGATTGAAGAGGTGATATGTGGATGGAGTGTAGTTTCACCCTTGTGGTGCTGACAAGGAACACATTCAGCAACCATATGTTGAATTTCATGTTGCACCCCCTTCCAAAAGAAGTTACGGCGCGCCAGCTCATATGTTTTGATGAACCCAGAGTGTGTTGCCAATGGAGAAGCATGGAGCTCATAAAAGACCGTATGTTTAAGGTTTGTGCACTGGGGAACCACTAGAAGACCCTTGTATCTCAGAGAAAATCCATCCCAAGAGGAATACGGTACCATAGAAGGGTTACTGGCCAACTGTTGGATGACTTCAGATAATGAGGATTCATTGACATAGCCTTGCTGAAAAGAGTGTAACCAAGTTGGAAGAGGCATAGAAATAACTGAAAGAGAAACATGGGCATCAAATGTGTGGAAAAGAGCATCCACCGCAAGATTGTCCTAAGCCTTCATATAGTCATAATCCCTGAGTTTGATAACCCATTTCTGTTGTGTTGGGGATGAGACCCATTGTTCTAGGAAATATTTCAAACTCGGGTGATCAGTCTTGATGCCGAAAGGATTCTCTAAGAGGGATGGCCACCACTTCTATACTGTGTGCAAAATAGTCATCATTTCCTTCTCATATGTAGAGGTGGATAAATTATTTCCAAAATTACATTTGGCAATGAAGGAAATGGGATGGTTATCTTGAAATAGGACAAACCCAAGTCCATTGTCGTAAGCATCACTCTCAAGAGTGAAGAGCTTGGAAAAATAAGGCATCTGAAAGGTGCACCGGAATGAAAGATCCAAGGGAGTAGTTGAGACTATTGAAGGTTGCATCTGAATGAAATGGAGCTGAGCAATGACACCATGTGAATTCGTCTTAAGGAGCTTTTCCATGCGATGGGAATGGATGACGCTGAGACAACCTGGTTGTAAGCCATTGAATTTGTGTTTGTTCCCATTGACTGAAAATTGCATCCATAGTTCAACAAAATCCCATAAGATGGGTCCAAGTGTGCATAACCATTGAGTTCCCAAAATCACATCACATCCTCCTAGAGGCATGGCAAACATGTTAGAGTGCAAGTTATAATCTCCAATAGAGATACACACATTGTGTCACTTTCCTTTGCAAGGTAAGGTGCTCCCATTGGCAACCATGACTTTAAAGATGCAGCAAGGATGGACAAAACTATCAGCTTGTTTGGAAATCTGAGGGTTAATGAAGTTATGCGTGCTACCAGAATCAATGAGTATTGTAAGAGGAATCTTCTTGAAGAAACCCTTGACCTGCATGGTTTGTGGGGCAGTGACTCTGACTACTGCGTGGAGAGATATCTTGGGGTGTTCATCATGAGAATGAGGGTAAATAGGTGGTTGCTGAATGTCGACTGGAGCGTCTACGGGATCCTGAGCAGCTTCACAAATTTCAAGTGCAGGTGGAGAATCCACATCCAAGAGATAGAGCTTTTGCTCAACACATCTATGTCCCTGAGTGAATTTCTCATCACAATTATAGCAAAGCCCTTTTTCCCGACGTTCCCGCATCTCTGCTACAGACAAATGCGTGATAGGAGTGGTTCTAAAAGCTGGAAAATTTTGGGTTCTTTGAGGAAACATAGGTGTAAATGGAACAAGAGTGGATTTGGAGCGTTGTTGATCTCAGATCTTGTCCTCTGCTAGCTTATCCAACCCAAGGGCTTCCATCATTGTGTGGGGGCAGAACATGTTAACCTCAGAGCGTATTGCATCCTTTAGACCACTGATAAAAAAACTAAGGTAGAATGCATCAGGAAATCCCTCGGTGTGATTGGCAAGTTTCTCAAATTTTGTCTGATACTCCCGCACAGTGCCATTTTGGCGAAGTTTGGTGAGTGCTCTTGTGAAGTCATCAAAAGCACTAGGACCAAATCGCTGCAAGAGGAGTTGGGAAAATTCTGTCTAGTTTGGCTCGGCATGAGCCTTGATGTACCAATGGAACCATTGAAGTGCTGCATGTTCCAAATGAAAGGATGAAAGGGGACTTTATTGAAATCAAAAGTGTTATGCAGACTAAAATATTGTTCTACCCTATAAATCCATCCAGTTGGATCATCACCATTGAAGCGAGGAAAATCCATCTTCGGCCTGTGGTAGTGGCTAAACAATGGGAACCCAGTGTCTGTAGAAGACTCAGGCTGGCAACGGTTGTCCATGGGTGAATACTGACAATTGAGACCGAGAAATGTTTGATCTAGATCCTCAAGTTTGGACCTGATGGCGGCAAGTTCTTCTTCCATTTGTTTATTTGCTCCGGCAAGGGTAACAACCAGACGCAGTTTTTTTTTTTTAAAGGTAATGGGAAGAAAAACAAAAATGGAGAGGGTTTTAGAAAAGGAGATTTTTTATTTGGGAAAAATTTGGGGGGGGGTAATTGGGGTTTTATGGGGGTTTGGACACTTTTTTAGGGACAAGAAGCAAAAACCGGGAATTTCAGAGGTGGGATGAAGGAATTGGAAAATGTGGCAGAGAGGGACAATGAAGCAGAAATTGAAAACAAACATCGTGGAAAAATTTGAAGGCGATTGGGTGAGAATCAGAGAAGTTATGACAAATTCTAAAAATTGACAGTTGTGGGATTTTGGCCTTAAGGAAGTGAAATTGGGGATAAGGGCCTCAATGAAGGAATATGCAGAATGGTAGCACGGGGGTGACAATGAAATTGCAAGCAAAACGGAGCTAAATCAAGGAAGATATGGCTGAAAAACATAAATTTATACTCTCTTTTCTCTCTGAAGAACTGATCCGTGGCGGTGCTAGAAGTTGTGTTTTATCAACAGGAAATGGAGTAAATGATCTGTGACAATTTTGAAATTTTGCACATTATCAATGGTAAATAGAGATGGACCCCAGGTATAATCGACTTCCTATTGGTTCAAAGGTAGTCACTCGGCCACCAAGGCTGTCTCAAGCTTGAGTATTGGGGCAGTACCACTCACTTCACGGCGCAGGTAAAACTGCTAACCGCTTGGCCAAAAACAATAGCTCTTTGGTTTTCCTCATGGATGAGAATCTAGTCAATCTGGTGGGGGTCATTGCCATTTTCACTTAGCAGGTCCTCTCAATGGCCAGCTACTTTGGGGTTCTTGTGGTACTCCTCACAATGAGTTTTAGGGCTATGCCCAAGTACTTCCCACAGTTAAGCGAATAGGGTTTATTCCCTAATACGAATGAAAAATACCGCTACAAGAAGAAGAACAACTGCAATAATCACAGTGCTAGAAAAAATGTGGCAGAAATTCCACCCAATGCTCAAAAACCCGTAATTAGAGTCAAGGTTTTGAGACGAAAACTTTTAAAATGAGCATAACACGATATATATTGCTCAGAATCGCTATTATAGCCTATTTCCAGAAATGGACCAACCACTCTACTTCTACCCACGAAAGTAGAATAGAAATCTGGGCACCCAATCAAAAGATTTTCGCTCTGCAATTTTCGCGGCCGTCACCGAAATTCTGAAAAATTGTTGATTTTAAATCCTCGATATCTCCACTTTTAGAACTCCAAATGAGATGATTTTTTTTTGAAACTGCGTATTTTTGAAAGAGGAATTCAGATATGCAGCTTGTTTCTTCAGATTCTACGTAGAAAGTTTCAAAAATTGATCTAAATGTCGCCACCCAATTTTTCCCTCTTTTTTTTTTGAAATTTTTTTTATCCCCACTTGTGCCAAGGAAAGTGCTCTAATACCAGATGTGGAGAACCTCCTACAATAAACTATGAGAATGAAAAAATATTGGAGCACAAAAGATATTTTATTGATCATGGGACACTTCAAGGGGGAAACCTCCTTTGAGAAAGCTCAATACAAAATAACTCTTCGGTGCTTTCAATAGCCTCAACACATACTTATATACTAAGTCTAATCTAAACAACTATTACTC
>LPNX011048422.1:135014-182988 GCA_001517045.1 Pseudotsuga menziesii
ATGACTTACAACGCATATGCGTCCGACAAAATATACCAACAAAATAAAGAGGGGGGTTGACACGAATTCTTAACAGTTTTCTTCCAAGGTCACAACCAACGATTCAAGTCTTGGGGGAAGGATTCTAATAATTTTTCAACCACAATTTGGTCTTTATTTTTTCTCCATGATATTTTAGTTGATTTATCAAACCAACAAATCTAGTGTAGAATGAGTCTACTGACTTTGAATCTTTCATTAACAGAGATTCAAAATTGCTTCTAAGAATCTGCAACTTGGAAGTATTTAATTTATCCAAACCTTGATAGGAATTTTCCAATGTGTCCCATGCCTTTTTAGCAGTAATTGTTGTTGCTAATCTTGGGAATATGATTTCCATGTGTGGCTTGATGTATGTAGAATAGATATTTTCCATCTTTCTTCCTTTGTTCCCTCAGGGCATATTTCTCAGCTTGGGTGATATTGTTATATGTCGTCTGATCTGCTGGTTCTACATAACTATTCTGGACTATTTTCATGTCCCCATATTTTGGGACGTTAAAAGTGTTAACCATGATGAAATTCCTAGGGGCTCAAATTGACATTAATTATTCTCCCTAGGAAAAATATTGCTAATAATTATTTTGAGGCATGTATTTAATTTAATTTAATCCTTTTATTAAGTATGCAATTAAATGACGTGGAAATAAGCATTCCAAGTCAAGTAAGCACTAGAGTCCAAAAATGTTTCCAAAAATGAGGAAAGAGGAATATTTCAAGAAAAGCAGCATAAATCCAGAAAGCATGATAAAATAAGAAAAGAAGGAAAGTTCAGAGAAGAAGGAACGTTAGAAAAAGAGGAAAAATAAGGAAAGGAAAAGCAAAGAAAAGAAAGGAAAGTATGTCCACTCATGGATGACCTATTCTCATAGGTTACCAAGCCAAGTAAATTGCTCAACACGTCAACATTAATTCTAAAAAAGAATTATTCCAGCTCCATTTTTCAATTTTTCAGTTTTGATATTGTAGTTATGCTATGTGAGCATACTCTTTGAGTGTTGTGCCTCAAACCATTGGGTGATGATCCCCAAACCCCTCATCCCTTCTCTTCCATTTCCTTTTCTATCTATTGTAGGTCTATGGAGTGCTAATTTCAGCCATTGAAGCTTATTCCAGAAGTAAATTTCATCCTCCATCACCTACAAGTCGAGCTCCAATGAATCCCATGCTTCACCTATGCTCACAACCCTCTTCCATTGAGGATTCAGGCCTCCTACCCATCATTTTGGAGCCTCCTTTATATTGGTCAGTCTATCATATGAATACTGATGTATGAATAGATTATAACTATTTTTTTTTACTTTCTCAAGTCTAAATAACTCATTCATTAAATATCACCTTCTTTGTTTCACATTAAAAGCTTGCCTTATCAACATATTGGGGGAATTTGATGAAGTTTATTGCAATAAAGATTATATGAGTTTGTGGGAGTGATTGAGTGGATTATATATGTTAAATGTAGTTTTATATATCTCTTTTATATTTAATATCATTACATAAAATAATCTGTAATGATTTATCTGCTTAATTCATACCCTAGCTAGAAAGCTAGTATTAAATAACTAGTTTTGTCATTTCTTGCATAAACAAAGTTCTGCTCACCCAAAAACTGATCCGTAAGTTCCTATGGGTCACGGAAAGACCTAGTTTCCCATAAATAAATCTATAACATCTTTTCATTGTGTATGTAGTGTCTTTTAGGATCCTCCAATGCGCAGGGTCTCCCTAGGCCAAAACTGCCAAAAATCCCAAATTCACCCAAAACTCCCTACAAATTTTTGGAAATGAACAAAAGTGTTATAAATAGTAAATAAAATTAATTTATGAATTAATATAACCTCTTAAACTTACCTAATCCTTTGGTCGAAACATGGATTGAGATTCCCTAGTTTCACGGTTTGGTGACCCAGCAGCATGAAAGTAGTTTCCGTAGAGCGGATTCCAAAATATCAATGGTCCCAGATATAAATTTGTTAGGGGAATGTATTTACAAATATTGTCTTACTCTTTATTGATCTCCTCTACCCACTATGACTCTACAAAATTTCCCTACCTGAAACCTTGATTTCCCTACTCTATCAGTGCACCGAATGGTAGATTTTGTAAATCAGAAAATTTAATATAAATTTGCAGAAATGATTAATATTCTGATATGTACATAAAACTAGGGATATTACAGTGGTATCAGAGCACTTTCCTCCACTCCTATGGAAATAAGGCTCTTTATAGACAAATTTTGCAGATCACCAATTCAAGTTGCAACCATGAGGGTTGTACCGATAGTTGAAGATGATGACTTTGATCAATTTGTTGAAGAAGAAGAGGTGATTTATGTTAATGATGGGTTGAAAATTTCAAGAGACAAATATGGTTACTTTTATGACCATATGAAGTATGAATAAATCAATTTGCAACTAGCCATGGCTAATCCTAAGAAGGATTTAGCAAAGATGATAGATGTAGTTGAAAACTTGCCCCACCACTACAAAGAGTATCTTGCCTTGGGGGAAGTGATTTGTAAATCCATTCCTTTCAAAGATTATTTTTATTTCATATTTGGATTTGAGCCTAAGAATTTAGATGATTACTCTTTCAATAGCAACAAATCATCCATAGAGGAACCAAGTTGTTCCACCTCTATGAGCAATGAGGAGGAAGAAGAAAGAAAACGTGAAGAGTCATCAAATACATCAGCATGTTCAAGCATTCTAATATTCTTTGGTTTTTCTTCAAGAATATTATCTACAAGTAATGATCATAATACAATTCAAGAAGTAAAAACCTCAAGTTGTTTGAAATAATATGGTCCAGAAGATCTTGCTTGTTTCCCATTACTTCAAGAAGAGAATGAAGAGGAATGCACTTCAAGCTTCTTGGTGGGTGATCTCCAAATCACTACTAAATTTGTGGGATTATTTATGGATGAAGATATATATTTTGGATCAAATCTAAAATATGATTACAAATCAAAGTTACAGTCACCTCAGGAGCCACATACGCAAGAAGAAAGCAAGACCACAATGCTTGGGTGTGAAGCAGAAATTTTGGTGGAAGAACAGGCCACCATAATGTCTGTACAAGAAGAGGATAAGGTGAAGAGCATGTGTGATCAAGGTTCTGATTCTTGCAGCAGTAATGTTCATTTACATCCCTCTGATCCATGGAAAGACAAAAATTCTGCCATTTTGCATCTGAGGACTACAAGAGGAAGGCCAATTGTGAGGGAGATAAATTCACTCCTAGTTTCTTTGTTGTGGATCACACAATCAATGAAAATAAGGGTGAGTGCGTCAATGGAGATAAGAGGGTGAAGGAATATTTTGGATCAGATCCAAAAGAATAAGAAATCTCATATCTAAATTCATCATTTGAATTTCCCAATGAAGTGCAAGAAAATCCCCCACAAGTTAGGTGTGAACTGGGAAATCTGAAGGAGAAAAATCTTGTGCAAAGGGATGCACACAGTTATGAATTTTTTAGTCTCTTGCAGCATGATGAAGTTGCATCCACATTAGAGGATAGGCTTGAACTCACTAAGAATCCTAGTCCCACTATCACCATTGTGGAGAGCTATGAGTCATCTAGTATTGTAGGTGGGAAAGAAGAAAGAAAGATTCAAAAAGAGAAGTGAAAGTCACAGCAAGAAAATTGTAGGAAAGAAGAAGGGGGTGATTTTCCTCAAGAACCCCACTCATTTCCTTGTCCTTTGAAAATGGATGAAAATAATATTTAAGAGGCTTTACACCTTCTCCAAGACACACATTCTTTAGTGGCACACCAGTGTTGGATATTTTCTTGATCAGAAGATCATTCTTCTCTTGAATCCAAGGAGGAGATGCGGAAGGCATTGTCTACAATACAAGGGGAATTCTTATAATTAATTTCTAATAAAGATGATTTGATTGAGGTTGATAATGTGTTGCATGCAGCATCCTTAAAGGATGGAGAATAAATTTGCAAGCTCTCACAATATTTGTTGACCACCCAAGATTCCTTGAAGAACACTCAATGTGCACTCCAAGAATCCAAGATGGAGATAGAGAAACTTCATGAGAAGTTGAGCAGATATTACCTACCCTCCAACACACCATTCAACCATCTTCACAAGGATGATTACTGTAATACCCTGTGTGTTAAATCCCTAGACATATGTAATTTGTAATTGTTTATTATTGTGGCACAGGGTGCCAAAAAAACGGTCTTTAAGAACCTAGAGACATTATTATTATTTTGTAAATAATCAATTAATGAAAACTATTGGCACATCGAGGACCACTAAAATATTATGGGAGGCCTAGATCCACAATGTGAGGGGGAATGGGGACAATCCTAGCACTTTAGAACTTTTTTGTTTAATCTTAGTCCATATTTATGCCTTAGTGGATTTATTAATTAATGATCACCCAAACATTGTACAAATGACCCAACTTTTGATTAATTTATCCTATGTTGGTATTATTGAGCCTAATTCATGATTTAGTGGGCCTCCTTAGTGTTTTGGTGGGCGCCACTTGTTGATTGAGCCCCTTTGGTGGTATTGTAACTCCTTCTGTAAATACTTGTGTAAATATTTGTGTAACTCTTGTGTAAATCCTTTTGTAACTACCCTTTTCTATTTTGGAAAGATGTCTTTGATTATGTGATACCTCACCTCACTAATTTTGAGTTGGGTGGAGTGGTTTTGAGTCATTCTCCTTGAAATTTGGAATTGTTTGTCTTGGATTAGAGTTAACCTCTTGTGGTTTATTTACCCCCCATTGGATTAACTCAAGTTGGCTTACCATGGTTTTATTTTGACCCATTGAGTTAGAATTACCTTATTTGTTCTATAGATACATGTTTTATATCCTTGGTTTGGGGGTTGTTTTTCATGGTTCTTTTGGATGGTTGTTGATTATGGTTGTTCATACTTTTAATTTTCCTTGATTTCCACTACTTGTCTTTGTCCTTAACCTGCACATAAATCCTGATGGTGAATGGCGATATCTTGATAGCCTATGGGGTCTGGATTACCATTTCACCTGGTAGTGGGTGGAAGAGGAAGTATGTGGTGAGGAATAAATTTTTGGATTCTCAAGCTTATAATTGAGTTATTCTTCAGTGCACCTATATTTTGGATCTGTGGCCTCAGCTCGGGGGTGGCCTATCAAAGTGAGATCTAGCTTGACAGTGCCAAAGGCTGGGTGGAATGTGGTCTAGATGATGCCACTTGCGCATTGATAAGATAAGTGATTTACTTCATGTTTATTTAATTTACTTGTATCTGATATGATTTATTTATGGATGCACATGAAATGTTTGATGAAACGTATGAGTTATTTGTGGAAGAATTTTCTCGTAGAATTCAATCTATTTATGCAAGTAAATTTTATGAAGGAATTGGAAACTAGTTTTTGGGATTTTGTGCACAAATTGTTTGAGAAAATAATTATATGGTACCTATGATATATAACTGATATTTATTCCCATTTTCATTATATACTGTATATTTTTATGGTGCAACATCCTCAGAATGGTTTAAGACACTTCTCTTTCATGCTTCTACCTTTTATTCGAAAACTAGTTCTTCGATCGAACTGTTCGGCATAGTTTGGAGAATTATCACATGAAGTGTTTATAAAAATTCCTGAGTGATTATTTTATTTTTATATATGATAAAAAATATTTAAATGTGTGTGATGATGTGAGGATAAATCTTCTTGGTAGTGTTCAGGAAATGTCTACCGAAATTCTAGATCAATTTCCAATTTCTAGCTCCTTCAATGGAATTGTTTTGAGTAGATTTGTCATTTTGCATATGAAGTGTTTGAAAAAATGTTAGAATGATATATACCTTTGTTATTACTGAAAAAACATGTTATTTAGATTTTAAATTTCATTTGAATTATTCTACGATCTGTGGATTTAAATATTCTAGTGATTCCTAGGATTACTAGTCGATTCGAATGAGTAAAATTAACTTATTTTGTGGATTGTTTAATGGAATGTATATGGGTGGAAAGATACAGCCATATGGCTATAAGTGATCCCTGATACGATTTAAATGATCTACAATAATCATATATCTCTCTTTATTTGGAAGTTGGAAAGTTCAATTGAAAACTAGGTACATTGCAGTGAAATTGACAAATAGTTTTTGGATTTGAATCTTTGTTTTTGGTAAAAGATGAATGTACAGACATATGCTCTGTTATTGGTTATTTACTTGTGCTGTATAATTCTATTTTCCAAATCTGTACCTTCACCTCTGTGTGCCTACAAACACACTACGATTGGTTTGATTGAATTCCGAGCAGTATTTATTAACTAGTTGTTTTGATTGAACTTGAAATATCCTCCATTTATGTACTTGGATCTGATCTGAAAAAGTGCTTTATTTTGTTGTACATGCATGTTTAAATATGTTTATAATGGTTGTAGGTTCACTTTTTGGTTCATTGGCATGGTTTTGTGTGGAATTCGTGCAAGACTAGTTGTTAGTATTGAACAACTAGTTAACTAGTTTTTGTGGAATCGTTTTCATAATTACTATGTTTAATTAATTGGAAAATGGTAATTAGCCCTGATTTACATGTTATTAGGTGTTAATTAGCCATTGGACTTGAGAAACAGTGGTTAAGTGATAAAAAAGTTAAATTATAATAAGTAGCATCAGTTATGCTCTAATTGTCGTTAAGTATCGTAATTGGAACACTAATTACTAATTAATCATGATTAGGAGTAAATGGCCTTTAGATGTGGAATTTATGTCTGAATTGAATTGGAATGGATATGTGATGTTGCTAGAAGGTGTTAGGAATCCTTTCCAGCCCTTGGATCAGAATTTTGAATAATTATTGAATTTATTTTAATTTATTTGTAATTAAAGGGACTTTGTCATGAAACAAATATTCAAAAATGAATTTTAATATTTGCTTAACTATTCCATTGTGCTAAAATGATATAATTAGAATTAGAGAGCTAATGATATGTCCCTGATACCCATTTATATCCCCAGGGGACATTACAATTGGTATCAAAGATTACGTTCCAACACTACGGCTGTTGGGCCTTCTACAGAGTTATTATCTTATGTATATGTGCATTTGGAGTTTACAAATGTGCTTAGTTAAATTAATTTAACCTCCCTTATGTTAATAGAAGAATAAGAAACCTCAATTCAGAGATTTTTCTTTGTATTCCTTAGAATGAATTAACATTGAATGTTGGTTGTTCAATTATTGATTGGTAATTACTATGTGGTGCATGTCTAATAATTGACTTTGACTTGATTGGTTGATGCTTGTGCATTTTCCTCTTTTATTGCTCATTCAGTTGTTAATATCGAAATGCTTTTTGTAATATGACTTACTTACTGATACGTTATGATTATGAATTGATAAGTAAATAATTTTAATTATAATAGTATATGTCCTAGTATTAGTTTAATGCTAAGTTATTAAGATGATGTAGTTCTATTATTATTAAATATTAATATGATTTATTAAGTGACATTTATACCTTATATTGATTTTGCATTCTCTATGGATGGTATGCTTTTATAGTCTTATTTATGTCACTTGGATGGTGGTAGTTACATGGATGAGTAACTTCCTGGATACTTGTCTAAATTGTGTTTCTCATTCTCCTTTTATTTTATGAATGTAGTATGGTTTTATACTATTTATTAACTATTACTATGCTAACTTATCTAATATGATAGTATTGGGTTATGCAATTATTCCTATAATTGTATTGATATTATGGTATAACATAATGATTCTATGAGTATATTAAATATGGAATATATAGGTTATATGACTAATACATTGTGTATATGATTAATAATAATATGATATATGATTGAAGAATTATAATATATATGTAAAACAAAAATAAGTGTATGTATATAATACATAGAAGTAGTAAGTATGGTATACGGTATGAGTGTATGATTGATATTAGTTGATATATGGTGTTTGATATTATTGGTTGCTATTGGATGTTATTGATTGACGTTGGTTGATTAATGGATTATACATGTATGACATTGTCAACATTGTATGTATGCTTGTTATTGGTTGTCCTTGGTTATTATGGTTGTTGCATGTATGATTGATGCATCTTGGTTGATGTCTTCTGGATGATGTATTCTGATTGTGTATTTTGATTAATGTATTCCATTTGATGTATGTTGGTTGATGTATTCTTATTGGTGAATTATGATAATTGTATTTTTCTTGATGAATCCTAGTTAATGTATTTTGATTGGGTATTTTGATTAATGTATTCCATTTGATGTATGTTGTTTGATGTATTCTGATTGGTGTATTATGATAATTGTATTTTTCTTGATGAATCCTAGTCAATGTATTCTAATTGTGTATTCTAATTGATGTATTATGATTAATGTATTCTAATTTATGTATGATGGTTGATGTATTGTGGTTGATGTGCTTTGATTGATGTACTATGAT
The DNA here is from genome assembly GCA_001517045.1 of Pseudotsuga menziesii. Classification (NCBI taxonomy): domain Eukaryota; kingdom Viridiplantae; phylum Streptophyta; class Pinopsida; order Pinales; family Pinaceae; genus Pseudotsuga; species Pseudotsuga menziesii. The sequence goes on from LPNX011048422.1 coordinate 143,510, forward strand.
TGATGCTCGTATGGTTAGTTGATACATGTATGGTTTTCCTTGCTTTATATTACATGATCGGTATATGATTGATATACATTGAGATATTATGAATTGATGGTCGATGTATTTATGGATGATGTATGCATGAGGGTCAATGTACGATTGATATTAGTTGATGAATAATGTCTTTTTGAGTAATCTCTAGGAAGAATTATGCTTTGTGTTGAGATGAAAAGTAATAGGTTGTTATGGCATTTTTGTTTCGCAGTTAGATTAGAACTATTGCATATAACTTCGCTTTTCTTGTTACATTAAAATGCAAAAGATTTAGGTGATATTTGAAAATATTTATCCTTATGATTTTTGTTGAGTATCTTGCTAGGGTATCCTTTTAGTATATCAAATACCTTTGTTGAAATGCAGTAGCCAGTCTGGCTCAGGAAATGCTCATAAATTTGTAATTTATGTGTGTGTATGTGTAATCCTTGGCATCTGCTACAATTTGATAATCCTAGTATTGAGATAACTGTGTGTACATCCTTGTTTGGCATCTGAATAGATTTGAGGAATGGAAATGGAGTCTAGACTTACTTGATAAACCTAGTGTGTTAAGGAACCTCATAGACCAATCTAGAAGGTTGGTTTTCTTCTTTGTATACCCTGAATAGCACTGGAAGGGAAAGCATGGCCTCAGGGAATCTGTAGCAGAGAAGGGAATGCTTCCTTGTGTTGGGTGTGCAATTGTTTAGAAGTCAGGCTAGATCCGGTCTAGGTGTTCATAGCTCTGGGGTTGATTTCACTATCTTATCAGTCAGTCTTTCCACCTCCTTGGAAACCTGATAAACCCAACTAGAAGGATGGATTGGATGGTAGCCTGATAAACCTGTTTGTTGGCTTGGATGTGTCTCATGTAAATTTGGATAAGTGTAAATCACTTCCTATGTAATCCTGACAAACCCAACTAGAAGGATGGCTTGGCTGGTAGCTTGATAAACCCATCTGCTGGATTAGATGTGTCTCATGTGAATTTGGCTAAGTGTAAACCATTGCCTGTGTAATCCTGACAAACCCAACTGGAAGGATGGATTGGCTGGTAGCCTGGGAAACCCATATGTTGGCTTAGCTGTGTCTCATGTGAATTTGGATAAGTGTAAACCACTACCTGTGTAAGGCTGATAAACCCAACTAGAATGATGGCTTGGATGGTAGCCTGATAAACCCATCTATTGTCTTGGTTGTGTCTCATGTGAATTTGGATAAGTGTAAACCAAAGCATGTGTAAGTCTGATAAACCCAACTGTGTTGGCTTGAATAAATTTTATTTTATCCTTGGCTATGGGTGAAGTCTGCTAGTGTTCCTTATTCCTTGGGGAAATCATTCCCAGATCGGGGGTGGAAGTGCTGCTGAGAGATTAAAGAGCACACTGGCCTATGGTTGCATGGAATGTTGCAGCAACATAGGTGGTTGCGGGACAAGCTTCTTTCAAGATAAGTAATCTCTTGTATTTTATTTCCGCAACAATATTTTGTTTATGAATTTATATGAACATGTTAAATGCTAGAATTGAATGAATTATGCTTCCATTGTAGATTGCATTATGCATCTGTTTATACTTATGTATGTCTTATTTCAAAAAAAAATTTATATATATATTTTCATGGGGATTAGACTGCCCGGGTTGATAGATGTTAGTTGTGTCCTCTCTGCCGAGTAGAGGGGTGGGGACGTGACAGTGGTATCAGTGGATGCATTTCATATGATTGAAATTGATTAGAATAAGATTTTGTTAGATGCATTTCAAGTATTTGTTGAAGAAGTATCTAATCTCGAGTACCTTGCATATACTGAAGTATTTCCTGTAATTAATTAGAAAATTTATTTTTTGAAAGATGTATTTTAAGAATCTTATTGAACAGTATATATGTTTACTGCTAACCATGTGTCTATTGGGAATGTGAAAAACCATCTCTATTTCAAGTATATTTGTTGAAGAATATGGTTTAGCTGTTGGGACTGAGTTCCTGGATTCCCTCAGAGAGCATTCTAGTATCCATTTCTAGAGAGGTAGTTTGGTGGATTGTCACCCCTTTGCTCATGTCATATCACTCTACTAATTCAGGTTTTCATAGAGGAAGCTAGGAAATGGGATGGTGATCCCATAGGAAGTGGAGACAGACAGGAAAGTAGTAGTGGGAAACATTGTGGTTCTCAGAAGAGGTAGTTTTGAGAGTTTCTAAACTAATTGTGCTCTTCTTGTGGGAGGAACATTGTCCCGTTGAAGCTAGTTGATAAAATTTGAGATAAGCATTCTCTCATATGGTATTCATGTTATTGTATTTTGTATAGGTTCCATGGTGATTGATTTATGCTATCTTTATGTTCATGGTTTAGTAGTTAAAGAATACTCTTATATCATGTATCATACATTTGTATACCTGATGTTAATAATATGGTTGATTGAAATATGATTTTTAGGTGAATGTATCTTTGTTGAAATTTGAAGACCCTGTAATGGGGATTGAATATTAAACCATGCTACTAGTCTTGGTTCTCGCATGGGAAGCCAGAAAATGCGATGGTGATATCTTGAGGAACAAGTTAAGTGAAGGGAGTTACAACCCATAGGAAGTGGAGATAGACATAAAAGTCATAATGGGAAATATTGTGGTTTCTCGAAAGAGGAGTTCCAAGAAATACTACTTGAACACTGAAGGTAGTGATCCCTTTGAAAGTTGTAAAAGCATGTATGTATTATGCATCGAGGACGATGCATGGTATAAGGGGGAGGGGATGTAATACCCTATGTGTTAAAGACGCGGACATATGTAATTTTTAATTGTTTATTATTGTGGAACAGGGTGCCGGAAAAAGGGTCTTAAAGGACCTAGATACATTATTATTAGTTTGTAAATAATTAATTAATGAAAACTATTGGCACATCAAGGACCACTAAAAGAGTATGGGAGGCCTAGATCCACAATGTAAGGGGGAATGGGGACATTCCTAGCACTTTAGAACTTGTTTGGTTGATCTTAGTCCATATCAATGCCTTAGTGGATTTATTAATTAATGATCACCCAAACATTGTACAAATGACCCAACTTTTGATTAATGTATCCTATGTTGGTATTATTGAGCCTAATTCATGATTTAGTGGGCCTCCTTAGTGTTTGGGTGGGTGCCATTTGTTGATTGAGCCCCTTTGGTGGTTTTGTAACTCCTTGCGTAAATACTTGTGTAAGTACTTGTGTAACTCTTGTGTAAATCCTTTTGTAATCCCCCTTTTCTATTTTGGAAAGATGCCTTGGCTTGTGTGACACCTCACCCCACTAATTTTGAGTTGGGTGGAGTGGCTAGGAGTCATTCTCCTTGAAATTTATAATTTCTTGGGTTAGATTATATTTAACCTCTCGTGGTTGATTTACCCCGCATTATATTGATGCAAGTTGGCTTACCATGGTTTTATTTTGACCCATTGAGTTAGAATTACCTTATTTGTTCTATAAATACATGTTTTATATCCTTGGTTTGGGGGTTGTTTTTCATGGTTATTTTGGATGGTTGTTGATTATGGTTGTTCATACTTTTGAGTTTCCTTGGTTTCCACTACATGGATTTGTCCTTAACCTGCACATAAATCCTCATGGTGAATGGCGATACCTTGATGGCCTATGGGGTTTGGATTACCATTGCACCTGGTAGTGGGGTGGAAGAGGAAGTATGTGGTGAGGAATATATTTTTGGATTCTCAACCTGATACTTGAGTTATTATTTAGTGCACCTCTGTTGTGGATCTGTGGCCTCGGCGTGGGGGTGTCCTGTCAAAGTGAGATTTGGTTTGGCAGTGCCAAAGGCTAGGTGGAATGTGGTTTGGATGATGCCACTTGCACATTGATAATATACGTGATTTATCTCATGTTTATTTAATTTACTTGCATCTAATCTGATTTATTTATGGATTCACATGAAATTTTTTATGAAACGTATGAGTTATTTGTGGAATAATTTTCTAATAGAATTCAATCTATTTATGCAAGTAAATTTTATGAAGGAATTGGAAACTAGTTTTTGGGATTTTGTGCACAAATTGTTTGAGAAAATAATTATTTGGTACCTCTACTATAGAACTGATATTTATTCCCATTTTCATTATATAATGTATATTTTGATGGTTTCGTATCATCAGAATGGTTTAAGACACTTCTCTTTCACGCTTCTACCTTTTATACGAAAACTAGTTCTTCGATCAGACTGTTTGGCATAGTTTGGAGAATTATCACACGAAGTGTTTGTAAAAATTCCTGAGTAATTATTTTATGTTTATATATGATAAATAATATTTAAATTTGTGTGAGAATGTGAGGATAAATATTCTTGGTAGTGTTGGGGAAATGTCTACCGAAATTCTAGATCAATTTCCAATTTCTATCTTATTCAATGGAATTGTTTTGAGTAGATTTGTGACTTTGCATATAAAGTGTTTGAAATTTTTTTAGAATGAGATATACCTCTATTATGACCTATGTTACCAGAAACAAGAAACGAGAAAGGAAACGAGAAACTGGAACGGTACGAGAAACGAAGTTTCAAGGTTTCACCTTCAAAGACACGAGGAAAGAGAAAATTAACAAACATGAAAGTTCTGGCATATATTCAGTTATAATTAACAAACATATTTTGTCGTATACCAACTTAAATTTAAGTTCATAGAAGACCCAATTAGTGATAAGTTGAATTCATAAATTGTATCTTCTTATTGAAATTGTCACTGTAATTGCTTCATGCAATGCATAAAAAACTTACAATCTAGTTTGTAGCAAACAAAATAATAATAAAAAATTGAACACTGGTTTGTCTTATATTAAAAAAAAACATTCCTTTAAAAATTAGATTGAAATGCTATATTTTAAAATTGATTCACTCTCGAGCTGCAATGGCTTTCATAAAAACAAAACATCTAACAAATATCAACATCATTACTCATATTGTTTTCCACTACAAACAACCATTGCATTTGCTCAACTGCTTGTTGCAAACATTGAATATAATGGTCTTACTAAATATGAATTGTTTATTATGTTAGTGCAAAGTAACTCTTTTACTGAACACATAACTCTCTAGTATCTTTGCAACAACATTTGCAATTGCCCCCCCCAAAAAAAAACTAAAAAGAAAAAGAAAATCGCTTCTTCTAGCAAAATAAATTTGCTTTCCATTAGTATACACTAAATTTTAAACAATTTGGTTCATAATTTTTTCATATTTCTGAAACAAAAAAGCACATGCTACCATCTTTGTCTCATAAAAGACTTTTTTTTTGGCACAAAAAGAAATCGTTGCATATGTTTCTATTTATTCAACGGTTTCAAATACATTGTGAGAATTTAAGCATAATATTTTGTTTGTTTGTTTTAACTCTATGTTTTTTTCTTTATACACTTTGTAAATACTCAATACTTGTTGATTCTTAACCAGTGTACTATACTGTCAGAGAATGTTGTACTAAAAACTTAAAGGTGAATCTTTAAATATGTTACAGGCTTCAACCTTTTATCATATGCCTGACTACTGAAGTTGTTTCTATGTTGTTGTAGTTTCTCACTGGAAAAAGGAAATTGTAGGAAAAGAACTAATTTTTGTCCTTATCAATCCAGCCATCAAGCACAGAAAGAATGAAAATAATTAACCCCGCAATTAAACAAATGTTAGTGAATTTGCACTATAGAGCGAGTTTTTTAAGACTGGTACTCAAAGTCCTTCCCTACAACATCTTGTTTTTGGAAGGATTCTAGTGCTATATTATTTCCCTGAAAACCTTACACACTGGGCATCATGAAACAACAAAAAAAAGGCAATTGTAACATTTTAGCCAAAGTATCAAAAAGTAATTGATCGTTCACATTTGTGAGAATAAAAGTTAACTTGCATCAAATATTAACAGCTGGTTCTGAAAGCTCATAAATATGGTGAAAAATTCCAAATAAATAATAACCTTTCCTAGAAAAGATTATTTACATGACCAGAGTTAAAACTAACAAAATTAAAACCAGACGAGAGCCCTTAAGAAAAAGATAACCAATGAGAGAGAGCGTGTGGGGGAGGGGTGTGGAAATTTTTTATCTACTAAGGGATTGAATACCAAACTAATCGATGTTCTCCCTAAGCAGTGAACACTGAAAAGGAGTGCATAATAAGAAACACAAAATTTCAAAAAACAAAAAAAAAATTATCTAGTAAGACTTAAACTGGACAGTGCGAATCATTTTAGCATACCTGAGTGCTATTTTAAACAGGACATTAGATTGCACCATCCCTTGCAACTCTGGCCCTACTAGCCTAAGCAATTGATGGTAACCAAGATCCTATTTCTGTAAGTACAAGAAAATCCTCTGCACATGGAGAACAATAGCATAGCCTCTCCTCCTTTGCACAATGGCTTCTCCAAGTATCATAAAGTGTTTCTCTCCTTATCAGTGGCTCCATGTCCTCACTGTTCTCACAGCAATGATTTCTCTCCCACGCTGCTATAAATTCGAGCGCATGAACAATTTAAGCCACTCAAGTCTGAAACTGAACTATGAAAGGAAAAAACTATCATATACAGAGATACAGAAGTTTGAGTAGACTCAGGACCAGCGGTGGTGACAGAGAGCGGAGAGCAAGATTCCCTCCAGAATATTCCATCGGGAAATTAATTCAGCATTTAATTTATTTGAATTACCACCCACCAAGTCACCAGCTCGCACAATAAATGGTAAGCAATTAACCACACTCTAAGAAAAATCTCAAAATGTTTCTGCTAAAACTGTTGTCCGAAATGGATCGTTTCGTGAAAAATGGTTTCTCCATTCTAGAAACGGAAACGGCCATAAGAAACCTTGGTTTTCATCTCGTTTTCCTAGAGAGACTCATAGTCCCATAATGTTTCTAGTAACATAGGTTATAACTGATAAAAACATGTTATTTAGAGTTGGAATTGCATTTAAATTATTCTACGATCTATGGATTTAAATATTCTAGTGATTCCTAGGATTACTAGTCAATTCGGATGAGTAAAATTAACTTATTTTGTGGATTGCTTAATGGAATGTATATGGGTGGAAAGCTACAGCCATATGAATGTAAGTTATCACTGATATGATTTAAATGAGCTACAATAATCATATATCTCTCTTTATTTGGAAGTTGGAAAGTTCAATTGAAAACTAGGTACATTGCAGTGAAATTGACAAATAGTTGTTGCATTTGAATCTTTTTTTTTGGTAAAAGATGAATGTACAACCGTATGATATGTTATTGGTTATTTACTTGTGATGTAGAATGGTATTTTCCAAATCTGTACCTTCACCTCTGTGTTCCTCAAAACTAGGTACGATTGGTTTGATTGAATTCTAGGCAGTATTTATTAACTAGTTGTATTGATTGAACTTGAAATATCCTTCGTTTATGTACTCGGATATGATCTGAAAAAGTACTTTATTTTGATGTACATTCATTCTTAAATATGTGTATAATGGTTGTAGGTTCACTTTTTGGTTCATTGGCATGGTTGTGTGTCGGATTCGTGCAAGACTAGTTGTTAGTATTGAACAACTAGTTAACTAGTTCTCGTGGAATTATTTTCATAATTACTATGTTTAATTAATTGAAAAATGGTGATTAGCCCTGATTTACATGTTATTAGGTGTTAATTAGCCATTGGAATTGAGAAAGAGTGGTTAAGTGATAAACAAATGACAGATCTGAGCTTTGACAAAGTTTTTGCTTTCCAGTCAATTTTGGCGGTGATTTCCATAGTATATTACTGAATTTATTTCAGTATGGGACAAGTTTTTGCATATAAGTGACAGCACTTATATAGCTGTTCACTTTCGAATACTATCAGTATATTCTGGTTTTTTTATTGAGACACACTTTTCTGATGTTTTCAGCAGTCTGGGACAGCTAGGTATGGATGCATATAGCTGCTCTGGGACAGCAGTATGAGCGAGTTTGAATTTTATGAGATAGCAAATATGTGACAATGTAGGGATCCTTGTGATCCGCTTACATGTGCAGATGTAATTTTGTTCTACTTTGAAATAAAATTACGATTTTTTATGAGGAAAAAAGAAAAAAAAAAGAAGAAAAATAAGATAAACAAATGAAATTATAATAAGTAGCATCAATTATGCTTTAATTGTCGTTAAGTATCGTAATTGGAACACCAATTACTAATTAATCATGATTAAGAGTAAATGGCCTTTAGATGTGGAATTTATGTCTGAATTGGATTGGAATGGATATATGATATTTCTAGAAGGTGTTAGGAATCCTTTCCAGCCCTTGGATCAGATGTTTGAATAATTATTGAATTTATTTTAATTTATTTGTAATTAAAGGCACTTTGTCATGAAACAAATATTGAAAAATGAATTTTAATATTTGGTTAACTAATCCATTGTGCTAAAATTATATAATTAGCCTTAGATATATAATTATATGTCCCTCAGACCCATTTATATCCCCAGGGGACATTACAATTGCATTCTTGAGCAGAGAGAAGAATCTCATGAGATGGTGGATCATGAGATGCACTTAGATTTGCAGGTGTTTGTGAAAAGCTATGAGGAAGAGAATATTGGCCAAGCACTCATTGAGGTTGAGAGGAAGGATAAAGTGTTCTTATCTACCATAAATATGTCTGATCACATTCCCTATGGATCAGCAAATAAAATTGCTTATGCATCCATTGATTGGGTGGATAGAGACAACTTTGAAGTGAAGAAGGTAGGAGATGAAGAATTTAATTTATGCAATAAATTTTTTGTTTGGACCGACATTGTCTTGACATGTGGGAAGCCACATTGTAGCCAATGGATACCTTCTATACATATGCATATGAGGTGCATTCTGATTTTTTTTTGCTTGAGCACCGTACATACAAGTTTGATGAGAACCAAGCACTTGGCCTTTTCCAGAAAAGTTTCTTGAAAATAATCTCTTCCCCATGGGAGAGTCAGATGAGGATGAATATGGGGAAGCCATAATTTGGGTGGATAAGTATTGTAGAGATATGATTCATAGTTCTACCCACACTTATATTTCAGCCTCATCAAGCGAGAATGAAATTTGGGAGAAGGAATTTTCCTTGTTGGTGCAACAGAAAGAGCTGGAGGCTTTCTTAGGTGTTCATGATGACTTGTGGAATGAACCATCACCCACCCATCAGCCACATAGGCACATCTTTCTATCACTTGATTCCATTCAACTGCATGTGGATTGGGTGGAATATTACATGTCACACATGGAGTCTTCTTGCAGAAAACGTTTTTCTCATGAGAAGTGGAAGGAAGCTGAGCAATCAAACTACCAAGAGGAGTTGATGAGAAAACCATCTTGCATCAAGTGGTCTTGGTGGAGGAAATACACACAGTTTGATGGATTCTTGTACCATATGACCAGTGGAAGAGAGTTGAGCCATTGGAAGTGTTCGCATGGACCTTTTGGTTGGAGTATCAGTACCCTGTCAGATTGGATGATGGGGCACTTATTTATTTTTTGTGCTTGCATTTTTGGAGATAATTGTGATGCATCATCTTATTGTGAGCAGTTTGGGAATCCTTGTTGGTTGGATGATGCCTATACTCATTGGGGTTGGACATGGGACTCACAACTATGTATTTGCAGCAAAATAATTATGAGATTCAATGCTGATGTGCATCAAGCACATAAGGAACTTTATTTTGCATGGGGAAATCTGACAGATTTCCAACTTTGCATTGAGAATTCTAGTTTTCAGTGCAGTGGTATGATTTCCACAGCGTGAATGTCATTTCCTGTGATGATAAATTTGTATGGTGGATTCTAATGTTTGGATACTTACAGTTGAGGAAATGGGATCTTGGCATAAATTTACCTGATAAGTTGCGTGGGAAGGAATTATCACTGAAGGGGGTGCAATGAGAGCAATGGGACTCTAGCATTGCTTGTTTTAGAGAAACTATACAAGCTGGATTGATGGAGAAAGTCAAAAAAATTTCACAATGGATTCATGCTCCAATTCTCCTACATGATGAACAAATTTGCAGCATTCTAGACTGGTTATGCTTGAGGACAAGCATATTTGGCAGGGGAGGGCTGGCATGTCCCCATATTTTGGGACATTAAGTGTTGACCATGATGAAATTCCTAGGGGCTCAAATTGACATTAATTATACTCCCTAGGAAAAATATTACTAATAATTATTTTTAGGCATGTATTTAATTTAATTTTGTCCCTTTATTAGCTATGCAATTAAATGATGTGGAAATAAACTTTCCAAGTCAACTAAGCACTAGAGTCCAAAAATGAGAAAAGAGGAATATTTCAGGAAAAGCAGCATAAATCCATAAAGTAGGATAAAACAGGAAAAGCAGGAAAGTATGAAAATAAGAAATTTTTAGAGAAGAAGGAAAGTCAGAAAAATAGGAGAAATAAGGAAAGGCAAAGCAAAGAAAAGAAAGGAAAGTATGTCCACTCACGGGTGACCTATTCTCACAGGTCACCAAGCCAAGTAACTTGCTCAACAGGTCAACATTAATTCTATAAAAGAAGTATTCCAAATCCATTATTTAGTGTTGATGTTTTGATATTGTAGTTATGATATGTGAGCATACTCTCTGAGTGTTGTGCCTCAGACCATTGGGTGATGATCCTCAAACCCCTCCTCCCTTCTCTTCCATTTCCCTTTATATCTATTGCATGTATATGGAGCACTAAGGTAATACATTGAATCTTATTATAGAATTAAATTGCAGCCTCTATCACCTACAATTCGAGTTCCAATGAAGCCCATGCTTCACCTATGCTCACAACCCTCTTCCAGTGAGGATTCTAGCCTCCTACCCATCATTTTGGACTCCTTTGTATTGGTCAGTATATAATATGAATTATTATGTATGAACAAATTATAAATATGTTATATTACTATCTCAAGTATAAATAACTCAGTCATTAAATATTACCTTCTTTGTTTCACATTAACAGCTTGCGTTATCAGCATATTGGGGTAATTTGATGAAGTTCAGTGCAATAAATATTATAAGAGGTTGTGGGAGTGATTGAGTGGATTATATATATTAAATGGAGTGTTATATATCTATTTTATATTTAATATCAGTGCATAAATTAATATGCAATGATTTATCTGCTTAATTTCATACCCTAGCTAGAAAGCTAGTATTAAATAACTAGTTTTGCCATTTCTTGCATAAACAGAGTTCTGCTCACCCAAAAACTGATCCATAAGTTCCTGTGGGCCACTGAAAGACCCAAGTTCCCATAAATAACTATATAACCTATTTTTATTGTGGCCATACTTTATTTTAGGATCTTCCACTGTGTAGGATCTCCCTAGGCCAAAATTGCCAAAAATCCCGAATTCACCCAAAACTCCCTAAAAATTTCCAGAACTTCCCCAAAGTGTTATAAATAGTACATAAAATTAATCTATGAATTAATATCACCTCTACAACTTACCTAATAATTTGGTCAAAAGATGGATTGAGATTCCCTAGTTTCACGATTTGGTGACCCATCAACATGAAAGTAAGTTTTCGCAGAGCAGATTCCAAAATATCAATGGTCCCAGATATAAATGTGTTAGGGGAATAGATTTAAAAATATTCACTCACTCTTTATTTATCTTCTCTTCCCACTCTGCCTCTGCAAAATTTCCCTACCTGAAACCTTGATTGCCCTACTCTGTCAGTGCACCGAATGGTAGATTTTGTAAATCAGAAAATTTAATATAAATTTACAAAAGTGATTAATATTATGATTTGTACATCAGACTAGGGATATTACAACTATCTCCCATACATCTTGACGTCTGAACAAATTCTTCATTGTTAGAGACCAATATTCATATTTCTTTTCTGTAAAAATTGGAGTTTGCAAACTCGACATGTTTGAACCAGAAGTGGAAGCCATTTTTAATTTTTAATTTTCCTTAGAAAATTATTTTTCACTTTTAAGACAATATTTCTTTCCTAAACCTTGATTTGATACCACTTAACAAAAACTGAGTCGAAAAAACTTGAGTTACCGCTCAATTATAAAAATGTTCACGTCGACTTCCACTTCTTCCTTTTCTAGTCGGATAAAAACTTGTCTAACTTCGACTAGACAAGTTCACTCGACAAGTTATTACTTGTTGGTTTTATCAAATTACTCGAATTCGACAGGTTTTACTTCGACCAGTTTACTTCAACTGACTTACTCGACAAGTTTACTTTGACTGTTTTACTTCGACTGATTTACTTCGACCATTTTGCTTTTAGTCAAATTTTACAAGGGATATTACTTAGTATACAAACTTAAGAAATTATGAATATTTTTCACAGAGCAGTAACATGTTATGATTCCATATGCTAAGCTATATTATCAACATTCAATTTCAATTTCATAACAAAATCATATAGACAAGATCAATACAGATTTACCCTGGGAAAACCCTAATGGGAAAAACCCTGCAAAATCTTCCTCAATATAGATGATCAAAAGATAAAATATAAAACCCCAAATTGATCCTTCCCCTCCTTGCAGCTCTAGCTCTCTCTCTCTCTTATGCACTACACAAGTGAGTGTGAGTGTGTTCAAATGAGGAGCACCTCACCTCTATTTATATTCTTCGGTTCACTTGACATTTCACTCAACCAAGTCGGCCCCACTAAAACTAACTGGGACAACTTCTCTAGGAGGACTCAAACAAATTAATATTATATTAATTAGGGTGCTAATGACCCAACTTACAACGGAGGGAATTTCCTCATGACTCATAGTAGTTCTCTCGATAGGAACATTGGGGCATAATGAAATACAAATGATTCTCCCGATAGGAACATCGGGGTACAATACATCGAAGTTACAATAATTCAACACTCCCCCTTAACAAGAAGGGTATTCTACAAACACAACAGTAGGAGAAGGAGAGAGAGATTCTTCAACATCATCAAGGTGATACATCTATAAATCATTGGAATATTTTTCATCGGCTTTGACATGTAGTATTCATCTTTAGTTTCAGCAACAACAACATTTTGATCGACAACATCATCATCAGTATTTTATTCTTCAACCACATCATCATCAATAATATTTTGGCCTTTCGATCATCGTCAGCAACAATTATCTGAGCGACATCATCATTACACTTTGATCTTTCGATCAGCAACATCATCATCAGAAATAACCTACAATCCACAATATGAAGACGAAAGTCTACGGATCACTTTTAGGACTTAAGTCCAAGGATAATGCAATCCTACCACATTCTTGAGGACAAAAGTCATCGGATACAATTACGAGATAATCACTCCCTATCACTTTAGTACTAATTCCTAGGATGATGCAATCCTACTGCATTCTCGAGGACTGAAGTCACCGAATACAATTTTGGGATAATCACTCCCTATCAGTTTAGGACTAAGTCCAAGGATGATGCAATCCTACCACATTTTCAAGGACTAGATACAATTTAGGAAAAATGTCCAAGGATGATACAATACTACCACATTTTCGAAGACCGAAGTCACTGGAAATAATTTAGGACAAATGTCCATGGATGATACAATCCTACCACATTCTCGAGGTTTGAAGTCATCAAATACAATTTAGGAAAAATGTCTAGGGATGATACAATCCTGCTTCTTTCTCGGAGACATAAGTCTATAGATCACTTTAGGACAAATGTACAAGGATGATACACTCCCGCTACAAGATAACTACTCCCCCTTTCGAGGAAGGTCTTTCTGAAAAACACAAATCTTGTCTTGAAAATATACAAACTTTATTTGAGATAGAGGCTTTGTCAACACATCAGCAACTTGTTCATCGGTACTCACATACTGGATCTTTATGGCTCCCTTCTGTATCATATCTCGGATGTAGAAATACCGGATTTCTATGCGCTTTGACTTATCATGGAACATTGGGTTCTCCGTCATCTTTATACAACTTTGGTTATCACATAGAATCACTATGGTATCCAACTCCAGGTTGAATAAACCTAACATCAGCTTCCAAATCCATATGGATTCACAACTAGTAGAGCTAGATGCTATATATTCTGCTTCATCCATGCTAAGAGAAACACTGGACTACTTCTTGCTAAACCATGAAATCATAGCACACCTCAGACAATAACATCCACCTAATGTGCTTCTTCTGTTTGAAACACTTCTAACCCAATCTACATTTGTATAGCCATATAATCTGTATTCATGGTTTCCATCATATTATAGACCAAATTCTATAGTTCCTTTCAGATATCTCATCACATTTTTTGCAGCTACCAGGTGAACACATCTAGGTTGAACTAGATACTGACTCAAGGTGTTCACAGCAAAGAGAATTTCTGGTCTGGTATCTGTTAGATACATCAACAAACCAATAATCTGTCTATATTGAGTCACATCCACTAGTTCTGATGATTCATCAGACAACAACTTCAGGGTGGTATCCATGGGTGTGGCCATGGCTTTACATTCCAACATATCAAATCTTTTCAAAATTTCCACTCCATACTTTCCCTGATTGAGAAAGATTCCTTCTGAGTTCTACCATAGTTCCAAAACTAGGAAATAATGCATTAGACCAAGTTCTTTCATCTCAAATTATTCAGCGAGATTTTTTTTATTCTACAATCTGTTTCTCATTCCCTGTCAGAAATAGATCATCCACATACAATAATAGTATAACAGGTTCATCTTCTATAACCTTGAAGTAAATTTTAGGATCATCTTTACTCTTGGTAAATTCCGTGCTCATCAGGAAACTACCTATCCTTCCATACCAAGCTCTAGGAGCTTGCTTCAAGCCATACAAAGGCTTCTTCAACTTGCATACGTGAGTTCACCTGTCTTCAACTTCAAATCCTTGTGGTTGTTCTATGTATACACCATTCAGGAAGGTTTTTTTCACATCCATCTTGCGTAAGTTCCATTTCATCGTGGATGCAAGTTCCATGATAGCTCTAATCGTTTTATACTGTTCTACTGGTGCAAACATTTCTTCATAATCAATTCCCTCTTTTTGAGAGAAACCTCTAGCCACAAATATTGCCTTGTACTTAACTATACTTCTATCAACTACATGTTTTATCTTGTAGACCCATTTGGATGATACTACACTCTTACATTCCTTTTTGGGAACTATATCCCACACTTCATTCTTCATTATTGACTGGTATTCTTCCGTCATTTCTTCTACCCATTCTTTATTTTGTACAGCTTCTTCATAGTTTGTAGGTTCTTGATATACAATATCATACATCAAAGCTACATAGTTGGAAAATGTCTTGGGATTCTTTCTTCTTTCTTATCCTTATGGAGACTTCAGGAGCTCCATATCTTTCTGCTTCTTGTATAATTTCTCTTTCCCAAGTAGGCTTTCTCTTCCATTATATCTCCATCATAGAAGGTTCTTGTGGTTCTCTCATATCATTATCTTCAGGTGATTCATCTTCAGGGAGGAATGTATCCTCTACATTTCTGGGAGGTGCATCTTCCTCATACAGTTCTTCATGTTGACATTTTATGGATCTCTTGAGAGCTGATTCTTCATCGAATGTTACATCTCTATTTATTTCCATGTGATGGAATCCAGGAATGTAAATTATGAATGCCTTGGATACTTCACAGTATCCAAAAAATATGCCCTTCTTTTCAGAGGGGTCCAATTTGGTTCTTTTCTCTTTCGGCATATGAACATATACTGGAAAACCAAATATCTTGAGGTGACTTACCTCAGGCTTCTTTCCTGTGTACATCTCTTCTAGAGTTTTGAATCCAAGAGTATTGTGAGATATTATATTTTGTACATAGACAACAGTTCTTGCTGCTTCTTCCCATATATGCATTGGAATATCTTGATCATATATCATTGTCTTTACTGCCCCCATGATTGTTCTGTTCTTTATTTTCACAACACCATTTTGTTGTGGATTGTAAGGAGTAGTTAGTTCCCTCTTGATTCCAGCAACTTTACAAAAGGCTTCAAATTATTTTTAAGTATACTCTCCACTATTTTCTGAGTGGAGCGTCTTGATTCTTTTGTCTAAAAGATTCTCTATCAAGGCTTTGAATTCCTTGAAATTCTCAAACACCTTATTCTTTGCTTTCAAGAAGTATATCCATATATTTCTTGAATAGTCATCAATAAATGTAATATAATATTCAAAACCACTCAAATATGTGGAGGACATTGGACCACACATGTATGAATGAACCAATTCCAACGTACCTTTAGTTTTTGTTTCACTCTTCGTAAATGGATTCTTGATATTCTTCCCTTTTTCACATCCTTTACAAATACCTTCATGGTTGATCTTTAATTCTGGTAATCATGTCACTACTTTGTTCACATGAGGTTGTGCTTTGTAATTTATGTGGGAAATCCTTCTATGCCACAGTTCACTAGGGTTAATGGACTCATGAACGAGGGTTGTTTATGAATGTCCCATGATTTTATACAGGCCTCCTTCTTCTTCACCGATGACAACTGCATCTTCAATTGACTTTCCTTTAGGCCACATGAGTACTTGGCCATCTATAAATGCAACTCTGAATCCTTTCTTATCTAAACCTGAGATAGAAAGTAAATTCTTCTTTAGACCTGGAACATATAAAACTTCCTTCATCTTCAGGGGATTTCCTGAATCAAGCTTGTAGCTTTCTTCACCGATTCCTTTGATTGGATATTAATAGTCATCTCCTAGAGATACTTTTTGAGGAGAGTTCTTTTCTTCAAGTTTTGACAGAGTTTTCTTTTGTCCCATCATGTGCTTTGAAGCAACACTATCAATAAGACAAGTTTCTTCTCTAGGTGTTACAGACCCAGAGAGTGCAGAGAATAGTACATACTCTTCTACATCTTCTTCTCTTGCTTGCTTTCTTTGAGGTCCTTCCTCTTCTTCTTCTTCATCCTCATCTTCATCTAGATGTGCATGATGTCTTTTGTTCTTTTTTTTCCTCTTCTTGTATTCTTGTCTCTTCAAAGGACAATTTCTGGCAATGTGTCCTATCTTATCACAATGAAAAAATTGAAAGATGGAGTAGTCCCTATTGGGGAGACTTTGTCTTGTTCTATGGAACCTTCTAGGAGGTTGAGACTCCTTGTGGTTTCCCTTCTTGAAGTTGGGTTGACTTCTTCTTCTCTTGGTATGAGTGGCTAGGGCTTGATCATATTCCCTCAATAGAGCTTCTCTATTGGCCACTCTAGCCTCCTCTTGAATACAATCTTCCCATACAATATCAAACTTCATGCTTTCCTTCCTGGCACACATCATTTGGATGAATGACTCCTAGGTTCTAGTGATACCATTGAGATCATTCATAACCAACTCATACTCATCAAGTTTGTCTCCAATGGCTTCTAGTTGTTCCTTGAACTGGGAGACACTTGTGAAGTAGTCCTAGATGGATTATCCATGACTCATCTTGGTGCTCTTCAATTGAGCTCTTAGATTCATATTTATGTTGATGTTTATTCTTTCATACATTCTTGCTAGGGCATCATACATTTGTTTCGGAGTCTTATTGGATGACACTTGAGGGATCAAGTGATCCTTGATAGAGTCAGCAATAATCCTTTGTTCCCTAATCATATCCTTCTTGTGCTTCTCCTTAGCTTCACCCTCTTCAAGTTCTACAACTCCATCCTTGATATTTTTTTCAAGGTCATTCTCCTTGAGAATGAGACCAGTTTTGTATTTCCATGCTATGTAATTCTCTATGCCTTCTAGTTTTTCCTCAAGCTTAGTACTGCTTGGGGCCATCTTATCAGAGGATTACAAAAAATTTAAATTCTAGAAAATGAGAAACTCATCTTTCTAGGAGATGCGCCTGACTGAGGTGAGTTGACTAGTGTTCTTGTTTATTGGAGATCTCAAGTCTTCACCTTTCAAATCTGACTTGTGAGATTTAGCAGTATAGCTTCTAGCAGTTTTTTGGTTTTGCAGTTTTCTGGTCCAGAAGTCAAAATAGGGTTTGACTTTCCCGGAGATATACTCCTTCAAAAACTTCGATCTCATTCTCAAAATATGCGCTCTAGGAGGGCGCAAATTTCCATGCAATCAGTTCTTCAAAATTCAAAATTTTCCTGAAACCCTAATTTCTTGTCGAGGAGAGAGAGAGGGTTTTTTCACCTTATGAGAGCTGTCCTATTTCGGTTAGCTCTAATAACATGTTAAGGTTTCATATTCTAAGCTATATTATCAGCATTCAATTTCAATTTCATAAAAAACGCATATATACAGGACCACTGAAAGAAATAGTATCACAAGATCAACACATATTTACCTTGGGAAAAACCTAATGGGAAAAACCCAGCAAAAGCTTCCTCAATATAGATGATCAAAAGATAAAAGATAAAACAACAAATTGGTCCTTCTCCTCCTTGCAGCTACAACTCTCTCTCTCTCTCTCTTATGCACTACACAAGTAAGTGTGAGTGTGTTTAAATGAGGAGCACCTCACCTCTATTTATATTCTTCAGTTCACTTGACATTTCACTCAACCAAGTCGGCCCCACTAAAATTGACTGGGCTGACTTCTCTAGGAGGAATCAAACAACTTAATATCATTTTAATTATTGTGATAATGATCCGACTTACAATGACGGGGATTTCCTCATGACTCTTAGTAATTCTCTCGATAGGAACATTGGGGTACAATACACTTCGAAGTTACAATAATTCTACATAAAATGAATTAAAAATATTTTAGATTAGGTGACATAAGTTCCTCAACACAGTTTCAGTTTACAAGTTCGATTCAAAATAATTGCATAAATGAACTAGGTATGAGGTTAATAGTAGTTCAACCTAATGGAATCGCATAAGCACAAGTTTGTTCTATACTCTGTGAAGTATTGACTATTTAAATGAAATTTTTTGTGTTTTGGTATTGTCATTTAAATAGTATGATCGTCGAGGTACATAAACTAGTCTATGTAAATTCATATGTTTGAATGCATGTAGGCTAGTTTACATAAATATAAATTCTTAAATAAATGCATGAAGAGTGGAGTTGTTTCTGAATAAGTTAAGCAGTTAATATTGAATGAGTTATCTCAATAATGGTAGTTGTTGATGAGTTAAGTAAAAATGCACACTTCATACCTATGAAATCTACCTTTAAAGAAATAAACATACTTGATATTCTTATGAAAGATATTTTTTTATTACATTAGATTCCAAAAGTTGTAATTTCTTATAGAGACGTAAAATTTTACAAGTAATATTTTTGAAGTCCATGTTTAAAGGTTCGGATACTCGACTGAATTTCAGTACTGCTTACCATCATCAAACTGATGGGAAAATTGAAGGAACTAACCAATTGTTAAAATACATGTTGTGAATGTATGTTATGGATAAACTGGGATTGTTCTAGGACCTGAGATTTCAAAGGAGATGGAACATATGATGAAGGAAGTGCAATAAAACTTAAAAATTTTCCAGGATCGACAAAAGAGTTACGCGGATTTAAAAAGAACTCAAAGAGAGTTCAACGTTGGTGATCATGTATACCAAAAGGTAAACTCAAAGAAGAGTTCTTTGAGTTTGGGAATATGTTCCAAGCTAACACCAAGGTATTATGCACCCTTATAACTATTAGCTAAGATAGCACCAATAGCCTATCAGCTTGCACTTCCCCCTAATATAAAAGTACATGATGTATTTCAAGTTTAATTACACACACACACACACACACACACATGATTCTACTCATATAATTGATTGGAATGTGATTTAGTTAGAACCCAAGGGCAAGTCCTAAACAAAAACTTTTTGCATCTTCGATAGGAAGGAACAAACACAACTGAATAGAGTTATCATTCAAATAAAAGTGCAATGAAATCACTTCGTCCATGAAGATGCCACTTGGGAAATGGAGGATAAAATGCGAGAAGCATATCCCTCCATGTTCTGGAATGAGCAAGAGAGCTCAAAATAAAAGAACAACGAGGACAGTGTTAAGAATAAGGGGGGGGATGTAATACCCCCAATACATTATTATTTTATTTAATATTTGTGAAAATAATTTCAAAACCAATTAGTTTTATAAGAGTTAATTAAAAAACTCAAAAATACTCACAGGAGGTGTGAGTGACATTTTGCACAACAAAATATTATTTTATTATTAATAAAAGGAGTAGACACTTAGATAATTTAGTTACTTGAGGGGACACCACCATGGAACAATAGAACATGTGTAATCAATCTAGAGAGATATTTACCAATCAAATCCAATTTAAAAATCAACAACCAGACAAGATCCTAAATCATAGGGATTTATGGATTGATTGGAGATTTGATTGGGATGGCATAAGACATAGGAAAAAGCTATATATATTGGTGCACTAGGGTCAGGGATAATTTTAAGAACACCCCCAAAATTTATATGTATAATAAATGTGTGAATCTATATATATATATATATATATATATAGAGAGAGAGAGAGAGAGAGAGAGAGAGATGTGTGTGTGTGTGTGTGTGTGTCCATTGGGTGTAGCTCGGGTGGTTGGGAGATTTGGCTCTTGTGCTCCCCACCCAGGTTCGAATCTCGCCGGGGACATTTGCTACTTGGGAGCCCTTGTATGTAATGAAATATTAGGCTGGTGAGTCGTTTATCGTGATTAATGATTCCTAAGTTCATGTATACTTGCCTAGCGAGTATAAGATATTTTTCCAAGTGGACGTAGCCATGGTGTAAAATTGGGATTCCCACTTATATATATATATATATATAGATAGATAGATAGATAGATAGATAGATAGATATATAGATATATATTCTAATCTTTCATTCTATTATAGAATCTTGTAAAATCTTGGTGAATATTTCACTAAACTATAAGATATTGACAAATCTTGACGAATATTTCATTGAATTATAAAATATTGTAAAAACTTGACAAATCTTTCATGAAATTATAAAATATTGTAATGTGTTGGTGAATCTTTTGCTATGAAGACTCGGCTTTTGATTATATAGATTACCAAGGTAGTGCAATAAAAGAGCATATATCAGAGCTCGAATCTCTGAACTCCTAGACCCTCAAATGAAAAAATGCATGAATGAGGAGAGGAGGGATTTATTTATACATTTCACAAGATGTATTGGGTCACTCACAACTGGAGGTGTTGGTTAAAAAAAACTACATGAACTAGATTCATGGAAAGTGGGGACTCCACTTTTTATCTCATCCCTTAATGGTCCAACGGACATGTGGGGACCCAAATCTTGGCATACCAACAAATTGATAGAATTGAACACTTTACATTGTGGAGTGATTATGGCACCCACAAACCATTATTACAACATGGATTATTATTGAGACCGGAAACATTAATATATTGTATGAATTCCCAATTAGATTATTTTCCAAATATCTCATTTTTATGATACCCTTTATGAAAAAAATAACCTACTTATCTATTCATAGATAGGAATGCCACTTTTTCCTTTATTTTGAAGACAAACAAAATATGAATTATGTTGTTTGATTTAGAATTTTTAGATTTAGTTAGAAACTTGCAATGGTTATTAGAGATAAGAACACACAATAACAAGAATAGAAAGCACATGAATGCATCATCATGCATATAATTATAAGTACTTTGTTAAAGACTATTTTTTCTCAGATAAATTGAGGTGGTGTTTGTATCCATGTCCTTGAAATTTTTTAGTGCAGGCAAAATGTCGTAAAATTGTTTCAATCACTCTTATTGAATACAAAAGACTAGATATCAAATAACATAATGTCTAAATATCAGGTCAAACATGCCCTGCACATATTATATACAATCATGATGGAAATGAAGTATAGTGTTTGAACTAAGACATATATTTATCATACATAAATAGATCCATTTCTAGATGATGATAGTAATTACACATCAAAACAAATTACCAAAAAACATTTTACTTCTGAACGACCCGTACAAAAAAAAAAATATTGTAAAACAAGTACCGATCCCTACAAATTTAGGTTACAAATAAAATTGATGAACTTTGCAATACGAATAAAAAATATACTAGTCACGAACTTTTCAATACAAATAAAATAATCTACCAGTATGATTTGGAAAACTCTACCAAAAGACAAGAAAAATAATAAACATTCCACTACAGCCCCGCCATTATAATCAGTGTGTATTCATTTATATTACAAACATACCAAACATCAAGAATAACAGACATAAAATATGAACAATATACACTCTCATTAATTCCTTAGGTCCAATAATAATTGTAGAGAAAGATCCTAATAAAAGCACATTTTAAACAACTAGGTCAAATTCAATTTGAGTATATAAAACCCATGTGGTGTCTCTCCATCAAGAGTAGCATCCACTAACAAGATATAAATGTCATTGGGACAGTTTAAACGTGACAAGGAATAAAATAAATCATATATTTTGAACTCTATGAAACATTCATAGAACCAATACTCCTAGGATAGAATAAAACCCTAATAACACCGAATGAGCCCTAAGAATCAAGAGTGCCCTAGAATTCAACAAACCTAAAAAAATATCCATGATAAAAAGCATGATAAAAGGTAAATTTACAATATAATAATAATAACCTATTGTAACTATGGATAAAAAGAATAATTTTTTTTATAAAAATCATACCATGTTAATTATTGGATAAAAGCATGATGTGAGTTTATATTCTCTGATAAATTGCATGTGTTGCATGCCCCTTCAAGACTTGAGCTTTCGGAAATGGAGATGTTATGTGAAGATTAAAATGTTGAGAAAAATAAGAATGAAAAGTGTAATCGTATCAACCAGAACCTTCACCCTACAAGCACAATCCAATGTGGGTGAACCATGAATTATTGTAGCCTTTATATAGAAAAAATAGCCCCTGACTTTCCATATATTGTTGGAAACTTATCAAGGGCTGAAAGAAGGTAACACATGAAATTGACTAAAAAAACGGGAAAAAGAAACTATATTCCTAAATTACAAGGAAAATGGAGGGTGAAATAAACCCTTGGAAGCCTCCATTACCAAAAATTGGGGGCGAAATAGTGATTTCACTAGATTTTCTCTACAAACTGGGGGAGAAAGATAGATTGGAGGAAGATTTTTCTAGGGAGAAAATAGATTTTTTCATTTTCCTCGTTAATTTACAGGAGGCTATTCATTTTGGATTTTTTTTTCGAAAAAACAATGGGAGAATATATTTTAGCTAAAAAAAACCTTTCCATATAAGAAAATAGGCCACTAAAATTTTGTAACCCCCTTAATATAGCCCATGGACTATATATAGCCCCTAAAATTTTCCATGACTATGTTGGAGACATTTAGCACCATACACACTCTTTTTGGTCAAATTGGCCTAGTTAAACCACTATCCTAAGTATAATTGACATTAATTGACATCAGTGGAGCATTAATTGACATCATCCAGTCACACCCACACCTACCTTCAATCAAGGGGGATAACTTAGCCTTCTCCTACATTTGGGGAGGCTAACTGGAGCACTCTGGGGGTGATTTGAGTGATATTAATGCACCTAATTGCTAACTGGTGGTTACAATCAGTTAAACATCTCAGTAAAGGTGCCTCCATTCATTTAATTGATTATTTAATGATTAATTAATGAACTAGACTCAACAGGGGCGCCTCCACCAACTTCTGATGTTCAGTTCAGCTTTAGTTAACCTCATCGGGGTTCATTGAAGTCATTGAAGCGCTAGAACTTGATGGTTGGATTGCTATGACATGTGTCTGATCTCTTTAGTTGAGACTCAGTCATTTATTGCACTCCGACTTTAGTTAGGGTTTAGGTGAGTCAATTAGGGTTTTGATCAGTGGTTAACTGAGTGTGAACCATGGCTTACAGTCAGTTAAGCTAGACTCACTCATTCAATTCGAATGACCTCCTTGAGGATTCGAATTGCTCATTCATTCATGCTTGTAGCATGACATTGTAATTGTAATCATTCATTCTTTATGTGAATACAGAGCGGCTATTATTCCTGTAGACCGATTACACCATTTCATGAGTTATTTGTTGATTAATCTTTGATGAGATTGATGATTTGTTCCTAGATCAATATACAAGATTAATATGGGATCAGAGCTTACGATGGGATGAAGCTCTATCTCTCAAAAACAAGCTTTTTGATAGATTTCTGCATGAAATTTGAGCAATAGCTCAAAAATCCAGCACTGCACCAGAAGCCAAGGCTTACCACTTAATACCCCAAGTAAAGAACTTGTTGATCAAGCTTGATTGATTGACTATGCTGGGTGTGATGAAAGTCTAAAATGTGTAGGCTGTCCAACCTTACATTTCTCTTTCTGTTTTGATTTTCAAGTTTATGCAGGTGAAGCATTCTCTCCAGCACATCCAGATGGATTCCTTAGTAGAGCTCTTGACTCCATACAATTTCCACTCATGGAAAGGTGATATGGAGATTCAGCTGCACTCTAGAGGACTTTTTAGATTTACAATGGACACTGAAGATGAGCTTGGATCTGCCATAGAAAAATCAATATTCTTGAACAAGAAGGATGAAGCCTTCGGTTTCTTGTGTTTCTTTGTTTCCCGAGACCTTCTCTTCCATCTTGAGGCATTGAAGACTCTGAAATAAATATGGAACAAATTGGAGACTCTATACAGAAATCATGATTACTTGAGGGTTTACCATCTCAAAAATTAACTCATGTCTCTCCAACCGTCCAACTTCGAGACTCTGAATGATTTCTTCACAAAGTTCAAGCATATTGTTTTACTCTTGAAGCAATGCAAAGTGGAGAAGGAGGATGATCAACTCATCCTCGCCATACTCTCCAAAATTGGGGCTGATTATTCATTTTTTGTTTCTACATTCCATGTGGGGAAGCTCACAACCCCTGGATGGAAGATTCCTACACTCAATGCCTTCATTGATTCCATAACATGTTAACATGACAAGCTTGTCCAGATGGGGATCATCAGATCTTCCCGTGATCAAGCCCTACATGTCTCGGGACCCAAATATCTGAAGGGTAAAGGAAAGTAGCAAAAGAATAAAAAAAAAAATTGATGCTCCTAAACCTAGAGTTGAAAATCAGCAGCATGATGAGTCTTCCAGCTCAAGGAAGAACAAAGGAAAATGGCACCATGGCAAGGAGAAATTCAAGTGTTCTTATTGCAGGAAGGGATTCCACCCTGAACATGCCTACATGAAAAAGAAGCTTGATGAAGCAACCTCTCTCCTTGATAGGAATCACATCAATCTTCTGGAGAGCTTTCGAAGGAGAGATCAGCAAGATCGGGAACCACAGCATTAAAAAGGTCATGCCCTCATGGAAAGCACTTCGAATTCCAAAGCACTGTTGATCGACTCTGGAGCTTTGAACCACATGATGGCTGAAATATACTCCTTTTCATCCTTGGAGACCGAAAAATGCATCCCCATCCACATGGGAGATGACTCCACCATCATTTCAGAAGGCCAAGGTACTATTGATCTTGAAAATGGATTTTTTTCAAATGTTTTGTATGTACCGTCTCTGGCATCAAATATCTTTAGTGTCTATCAGATGACACATATAGGAGTGCCTAAGAGAGTTTATTTTAGCTGAAATTATGTTGAGATAATATAAATTGCATCCGGGAAACTCATTGCTAAAGGCCTTGCGAACCATCATGCAAAAGCCTATGATTTCTCTCACTTTGTTGCGGATGCAAAGCCCACCGTTCTGCTAACTCATGGAAATGAAGTTAGTAGGCTGTGGTATGAGAGGTTTGGCCATCTTAATTTCAAATATTTGTAGCAATTACAGAAAAACTCCATGGTTGAAGGCCTCCCGGTCATTAAGGAAACCATGGGAATTTGCAAGGGCTGTGTGATTGGAAAACACCCTGAGCACAAGTTCGATCGGGGGAAGGCAAACCGAGCTACATGCATATTAGGGCTGATACATTCTGATATCAGAGGTCTAATGACTATCACATCTATGAATGGATCAAGGTATATTCTTACTTTTATTGATTATTTTTCAAGGTACACATGGGTCTTCTTTCTCAAAAAGAAGTCTGAAGTATGTGAAAAATTTTCTGAATTGAAGGCCTTGATCGAAAATTCCTCTGAGCTTAAGATCAAGATCTTGAAATCTAATAATGGAGGGGAGTATGTTAGTAATGATTTTCTGCACATATGCTCCCAAATTGGTATTCAGTTCCAACATTCAATTCCCTACACTCCCCAGCAGAACGGAGTAGCGAAAAGGAAGAATCGGTCTCTCAACGAGATGACCACCTGTATGTTGGAATCCAAGAAGCTTGTTGAAAATTTGTGGGCTGAGGCCATGCATGCATCAGAATACATTCAGAATAGGGTTCCACACTCATCCATGAAAGGGAATACCCATTTCGAGGCATACTTCGGACACAAGCCGCATGTGTCGAACCTACGGGTGTTTGGGTCCACTGCATGGGCCCAGATTCCGCTTGACAAAAGAAGGGCTTTGCAACCGCAAATAATAGAATGTCTGTTTATTGAGTATCCTAATGAATCTAAAGGTTTCAAGCTGTTGGATATCAATACCAAATAGATCATCATTGAGAGAAGTGTCAAGTTCAATGAACCTCTTCAGGAGGTGGAACTAGTGAAGGAGAAAACTGTTGAATTTCCTTCCTATTCTACTGAATATTTGGATGATGAAATTGGGGATGATCACCCTGATTTGGATCCACTGATTTCTGATATTAGTGTGCAGCAATCATCATATGCTGTATCAGAACCTGAAGAGAAAAATCGTCTTCCTACATGGGCCCGACAGACACTCTCCTCCGCAGGAGACAACATTGGAAATCCGGATGATCTAAGGAGAACCCAGTCTGATTTCCAAAGAGCAGATATTGTGCTCTCTTGTCTTGATAATTTGCTGTCCTAAAATTGTTATTTAATGATTGGTTCAGATCCAAAATCCTGCTACCATGCTCTAAAGGATCCAAGATGGCAAGTTGCCATGGATGAAGAGATGAATTCTCTTCAGAAAAACACTACTTGGGAGCCAGTTTCTCTTCCTCCGGGAAGCAAATTGGTTCAATGCAAGTGGGTGTTTCAGAACAAGGTTGCTGCTGATGGAAGCACTTACAAATATAAGGCAAATCTAGTGGCAAAATGTTTCTCTCAGGTCCAAGGAGTGGACTACCATGATACCTTTGCACCGGTTGCAAAAATGGACTCCATCCGCCTTATTTTGGCAATTTCCGCATCCAAGCACTGGGAAGTGCATCACATGGATGTTAAGTCAGCATTTCTACATGGAGATATTCATGAGGATATATACATGAAGCATCTTGAGGGATACATCACTGATACATCTTTGATTTGCAAGATAAATAAGTCACTATACGGGTTAAAACAGGCCCCAAGAGAGTGGTATTCCAAGATGGATGCCTTCCTTCTCTCGCAAAACTTTCAAAGGTGTAGATCAGATCCAAATGTGTATTTACAGTAGTATGATGGTAATATAATTATCATTGTTTTATATTTTGATGAATTACTGATCACAGGTAGCACATTTGCCTCCATTTCATCCATCAAAACTCCTCTCCACAATGCCTTTGAAATGAGTGATTTGGGGCTTCTCAAACAATTTTTGGGGCTCGAAATTGAGAAAAATTATGATGGGATTATGGTCACTCAGTCCAAATAAATTTCAGACCTATTAGTCAAATTTAACATGGCTGATTGTAGGCCTAAATCATTCCCTTTCCTTTCAGGGATCAGCCTTAAAGAAGGAAAAAGCACACCTCCCATGGACTGCACTATCTATCGACAACTGATTGGTAGCTTGTTGTACTTGACACATTCTCAGCCTGATATTTGTTATGCCATGAATGCTGTATAAAGATACATGTAGCATCCTCATGATCTTCATTGGAAGGTATCCAAGAGGATCCTCCAGTATATTCAGGGAACCAGGACCTACGGCATTCACTATGCTGCAGACTCCGAGCTAGAGCTGGTTGAATACACAGATTCCGATTGGGCGGGTGATTCTATTGATTGAAAGTCTAATTTTGGATATGTATTCATGTTTGGTGGTGGCCCCATTTTCTGGTCAAGCAAAAAGTAGGATTCCATAGCATTATCTTCAGCAGAGGCCGAGTATCAAGGAGCGGTGAATGCTTACATCCAAGCAGTTTGGTTGCAAGGCATTCTTTCAGAGTTTGATCTTGGTAGTAACTTGTCCACTGTCCTCTTTTGTGACAATCAAAGTGCTATTAATATTTTCACAGATCCAGTTACCAGGTAGAGGACCAAGCATGTAGATATCCACATGCACTATATCAGGGAGCTAGTGCATGACAGGACCATCATTCTGCAAAACTACTCGACTAATGAGCAGATTGCAGACATCTTCACCAAGAGCTTTTCAAAAAAGAAGTTCACTTACCTCCATTCACTGTTGGGGGTGAGTTCATCAGGGTGATTCAGAGTACTTTCAGTGTTCAGCTTGAGGGGGGGTTTTTCCCACTTCCCTCTTTTCCTCACTTAGTTTGTTTTGAGCATTGTTTCAGTTTCAGCATTGTACAGGGTGACCTATGTCCTTAGTTGTTGGGGCTCTAGAATTTTTATGCATTTATGTTTTCTAACTCTTCATGGGTATAGCTTAAGGGGGGTGTTGGAGAAATTTACCACCATACACACTCTTTTTGGTCAAATTGGCCTAGTTAAACCACTATCCTAAGTATAATGGACATTAATTGACATCAGTGGAGCATTAATTGACATCATCCACTCACGCCCATGCCTACCTTCAGTCAAGGAGGCTAACTTAGCCTTCTCCTACATTCGGGGAGGCTAGTTGGAGCACTCCGGGGGTGATCTGAGTGATATTAATGAACCTAATTGCTAACTGGTGGTTACAATCAGTTAAACAGCTCAGTGAAGGCGCCTCCATTCATTTAATTGATTGTTTAATGATTAATTAATGAACTGGACTCAACAGGGGCGCCTCCACCAACTTCTGATGTTCAGTTCAGCTTCAGTTAACCTCATCAGGGTTCATTGAAGTCATTGAAGCACTAGCACTTGATGGTTGGCTTGCTATGACATGTGTCTAATCTCTTCAGTTGAGACTCGGTCATTTATTGCACTCCAACTTCAGTTAGGGTTTAGGTGAGTCAATTAGGGTTTTGATTAGTGGTTAACTGAGTGTGAACCATGGCTTACAGTCAGTTAAGCTAGACTCACTCATTCAATTAGAATGGCCTCCTTGAGGATTCAAATTGCTCATTAATTCATGCTTGTAGCATGACATTGTAATTGTAATCATTCATTCTTTATGTGAATACAGAGTGGCTACTATTCCTGTAGACCGATTACACCATTTCATGAGTTATTTGTTGATTAATCTTTGATGAGATTGATGATTTGTTTCTAGATCAATATACAAGATTAATAGACTAGTATAGCATGAGATATTGTGTTGTGCATGGAGAAACCTTGCTGTGAGTGCATGTGTTAAGTGATTCTCGTTTTCATAAGTCCATCATTGAGCTTGTTACAGACTCTAAGAGAGAGTGTCACGTGGAAGGTTTACTTATTGTTCTAATATGGATGGTGGTGATCCATCTCATGGGTGGAGTTGGGATCTTGGTTTTGCATTTCTCTCATATGGTTGGGAGGAACTGATTCTTTTTGTATCTTTCTGACATTATCTTCAAGTAGGTGACTCTAACCTCTTTTGTACTTGTTTGTGTTTCTCTTATTGATGTAGAAATTTCTAGTGTAGATTTTTGGGTTGTTACATCTTCAGATGTGACATAATCCACATAAAAAAGACATTACAATGCAGAAGATCCAAATTGCTGATCAAATTCAATTCATAAGGAGAATTATTCATACAAACAATATCATAAATGAATCGCAAAAGACAAAAACATTCCTCATTCGATCCTTAGTCGATTGATGTCTCTAGATTTGTAATTTTAACTCTACTTATAGGCTCACTTGGTTGTTACAAAATGGTCCACTTGTGATCCAGGAGGATATTGGTGGCCACCTACCTATTCCACTTGGACCCCCACCATTTTTTTTCAGTTTTCCAATTTCCTTAATTATAGCACAATTTACTATTTTTGGCAGTTTTCGGGTCCTAAACTTCCGGAGCCGTTTTGAGGCCCTAAACGACCTTTTTTCGGCATCAAATGGTTTGAAAAAGTGAGTCCATTTTGAACTTAATTTTTGTTAATTATGGATGCAGTCCTTAAATAGATCTTTATAACAATGTATCATGCGCATCAAACAGAGGTAGTATGCTAAAGTTATGACCCAGGGAAATCGATGTACCAAGTTACCCAACGGGGCCCACATTCTGGCGTTTCACCTCCTAGGGTTAGGTTTTTGGATGTGTAGGGTTTCCATTGTTTCTCAATGATATATAGGTCTTCGAGCCTCATTGTAACACAGAGTTCAGAGGCATGTAGTTGCCACATCTCTCCTCAGAGATAAGCTACCAGCACTCTAGCTAGTTTATTTCCATTTTGTATGTAATCAAGTTTCAGTTATTGATTAATGAAATGAAGTGTTATTTCCACTGCATATTTGTTTCTATGGTTATTTTTGTATTATGTTCCACTCCTGCATGTTGACGGGCCGAATTGACACAATAGTCAACTAAGAGACAACCCGATCCAAAAGCTTTCGAAGCTGCTCTCAGTCGTTAGGTAGTTGTCTCTGATGGGATTAAGGCCCCGTTGACTTCCCTAAATTACTCCCGGCTACAGGAGGAAGACTCAAAGGAAAAATGAAGTCAATGTTTGTTAAATATACTACGCCTAAAGAAAACCGTTGAATATAATTACTAAGTTAGTTGATATTTTACACAACTGATAACTCAAAATTAATCTAGTTAAACCAATTAACCTTTGCGTGCAAAAAATCAATAGTTAAGAAAATATTAACAAATTAAAACCAATTACATAAATTACTCTATAGACACGTGTACATTCATAACAAGACTGAAAGGTAACTTGGCAAAGTGTAAGTGTAAAAAATCTGATTGAATATAGTTTCTATAAATTAAATAAAAACTACCGCTTATATATCCTACGTATCCTATCCTGATCAGGAGCATGATATTATTTAACCCTGGAATCAACGTGCAAATAATAATAATGTGCTGAGAATCCTAAAAACTTCAGAAGAAATTCTGAGATTTAAACAAGACAACACACAGAACAAGTACATCACATACATTATAATGATAATATCAAATTTACTATATGACATGAATTGCAAGTTAAACCAGCATAAATCGACAGTTAAACATGATGCATCTGCACATTTCTTTAAAGAAATATAACAAAACATAAATACTGTGAAAAGAAATAACAAGATCATACAATACTATAAATACATTTCCATAGTAAAAATACTACAAATATATTTATAAATATCACCAGTCAAAAGATGTTGCAACTGCTAACAAGAAATTGTCTTTAGCTACAGGAAATGGTAAAGTGATCCTGTTCTTCCCTTTTCCAAACCATCGACCCTTTTTATAGTAAACTCTGTCTCCTTAAATATGTTCAATCTCGTATAGAGATAGTTCTAGAAAACAGGAATCTACATCATCGTAATCCTAACCGATTTCATCCAAAATAGAAAAATGACAAATGAAATTGTCATTTTTATATACGTTATAATATCTCGAAACTGAAAAGATTCGTCCTATAGTGCTAGATCATAAAATGATAAAGACACTAGTAAATTAGTGACACCTGGGAAACGGCATATCCATAATTGAAAATGATTTCAACTGATTCGTTTATAATTCTCCAGAGATCATCCTAAAACTGAGTGATCACCAAAATCCAGGAAAAACGCATCTGCAACACCACACAGTAAGAATTAGCACAAACGCACAAATAAATAAACCAAATTACATAATCCACCAATCAATTCAAAAAAATACCTGGAAAGCAAAAATAACTTCATTATCATTTACTGCTTTTACTTACAAACTTCAAACCTGAAATACTTTCTAAACATATGTACAAAAGTGAGTATCCCCGAAATGCTATGATTTAACAGGAGTATTGAAAACCTGTATATTCACACCAGTTGCCGGATTTTGTGAAAATGGAACCTGTGAGTGACCTTTAAGCTGCCTCAAAGTGACCTGAGCGTTCAGCTCTCGAACTCTTTCCTCATTTTTACGATTTTCATGTTGCAGTTTCATAGCTCCCCGAATCAACTTGTTCTTGTGTCTCTTCAGACGCAAGATACATTTACCTGCTGAATCGGATTTCTCCTTCAAACTTATATTCTCAACTTTCATAGAATCACTATGTGCTACCATCTCCATTATTTCTACCTCCATTCGGCGTATATTATCCAGCAAACAATTTACGAATAATGGGGGAATTGCTTCACCAAGTCGAGATGAACCAAGGAGATTTCCTTCCACAGGTTTTCCCTCTATTTGAGGATCTAGCACAAAGTCAATTTGAGGATTCTTATCAGAGATATGAGGACTATTCTCAGCATGGTGAATGATAGGCTCGTGATCCAAATCAGGGCCATCATGCGAGACAGGGCTATTCTCCTCATCATCTAATACGACTGTTTCAATGTCTTTGTTATTCTTCACAGGGGACTTAACAAAATTGACTTTGGACACCATGCTTCTAGTAAATCTGTCGATAAGCTTAACATTCAGCTTCTTTCTCATCTGTTTGCAGGGTTTGTCATTACGATTCGGCGTTACCGGGGAAAGTTTTAAAGATTTCCTCCTACGCTTAGAACACATGGGAGAACCGGGACTTTGCACAGGAGTGGGAGCGGAATCTTTGTGTGCACTAGGGTTTGCACAATCATTAAGGTTTGGCATAGGCTCATGTA
This sequence comes from Pseudotsuga menziesii, assembly GCA_001517045.1. Lineage (NCBI taxonomy): Eukaryota > Viridiplantae > Streptophyta > Pinopsida > Pinales > Pinaceae > Pseudotsuga > Pseudotsuga menziesii. The sequence continues at coordinate 176,391 of LPNX011048422.1, forward strand.
CAGGTGAATTCGGGACTTCACAAGGCTGCTGATGCCTTGTACATTCCTCTGCACAATCGAATTGACAATGGCAAAATTCCATAAAACCATTCTGCTCAAGAAAATCGTCCCATGACTAATTTCATTTAGACAGCTCCCTCTCCACCAACATCCTAACAAGACCATGGTGGAAGAGACTCCGGCCGATATTCTTAGGACCCATTTTGATGGCCAAAGACATCTTGGTCATGCTTTGAACTAAATAATAGGGTAAATTGATAGGCAGACCGATAAAAACAGTCATCAATCTAAGGTGATAAACATATGTAGAGGAAAGACAGCCCTCACAAGTCACATACCTGTGAATGACATCCAAAACCGGTCGCCTCTCTTTTTTGAAATATTTGTGGGACACACCGGCCCTGAAGGACAAGTCTTGGCAAGGGTTTGTTAACATCTACCTCCATTCAGTAGCTTTCATCTGCTTGGATTTGAACCAATGTTCACCTGTTAACGGTAGGCCCGTGGCCAAGGAGACTGAGCGCTCATTAACTCTGAACTGAAGGTCAGCCACCTTAACTCTAGCATCAACCAGCGAGAGGGAAAATAACCTAGTAACCTCAGGGTTCGAGTCTACGAACTTACGGAAAAATGAAAGCCACCCGACTGCTTCTACCTTGGCTAGGAGCTCTGGGTTCCCGTCAAGAAGTTTCGTGTCATTAGGTTCGACCCTAACAACCGGGGCCATTGTTGTTAGTGCGAATGCACGCAGTTGCACACAAAGGAGATACAATGGATTGCAACAAGATAGAACGCTGGAGAAAGAGAATTCGGGATGCAAACCAAGCAAAAACCACAAACAATGAAACCCGACTCTTTTATAAATGAAATGCGACATGAGAAAACTCAGACAAGAACCATGTAAACTCGGCATGAGAAAACAGGAATGATTACACAGAGAGGTCATCACAAAAATGGAAAGAGGTAGCGAAGACTCCAGAACAACCTCACCTTGCCATGATTTATTCGGCTCGATCATAATAAACCCACACAATGCATAGAGCACAGGTGTTCAACAAGCAGGAAGACATGACACTGAGCTCGTACTGCATTTAAATGTCATTATAGAGTTATGTACGAGTATAATGATGACATATCATCCTTCAATCGAGTGTATCGGCTTTGGGAATAGCGATGCGAATTACACCAACCATAAGGAATGAACCTTGGGCGCTGAAACATGAACCTTACCATATGATAATTTCAACCTTCGGAAATGGCGAACATGCTACGTGAAGCGTATGACATAACTCATTATATCAACCCCAATCATTAAGCGCAAAATATAAGTTACGCATGGAGAAAGTTGCTAAGATCAAAACTAAATACTTATGGTAGGATCAAGCATAATTTGAAGATTAGAGGATGGGCTTTGTATAAGGCACTTTTGCATGAAATATTTAGCCTTGCATACTCCATGACCTTGTGAAATTTGCAATTGAAATACAAATAAAACATACCAATTGCTGAATATTAAAATAAGGCTTATGGTGAAAAGCATACAAATCCAATCAAAATAATGCTTTAATATAGTAATTTTTTCAACTAACAATAGTCCACAAGGTTATCAAAACAAATAGAATTTCACCATTTCAGTAGCTAATGGAATTTCATTGTTTCAGTAGCTCCCGATTCTGTAAACTGAAATGAGAAATTCAAATATTTCATCAAGCAAAATTTTGCTTGATGAAATTTGTTTTAAGGCTGTTGGGTAAGCACACAACAGATGGCGACTGACTGGGCGGAACAGTTATCTCTGTTTTCTTGACCTGAAATCATGCAATCAAAGAATTAGATCCCTCATGTATATCACTGTAAGAATCAAATTTTAGCACCTTGAGCAGATTCAGAAATTTCATATTCCTAAAGCTTACCAGAAATTTACACTATTAATTATTTATTTGATAAAGGACAGGTCTCTCACAAAAATCAGTCCAAATGAAGTAAGACTGTAGGTGACTTGGTTTTGAAAAATAAATTCTCAATACCACAAGCATGGTCCTACTGCCAGCAGGTGTCCATAGCCCCGACAGGGTTGCTTCAAAGCCCAAAGAATGCCAGTATCCCTTCTGCCAGTTATAGATAGACAATTCTGGTTAGGTTGGAATGTTACCATCATTTTTTTTTTTTTTTATAATTTCGAAGGCCACGGTTCTGGCTTGGTAACCAGGTAGTCACCATGTCAGTCACTAGTTTGCACTACAGTAAATAAACCGGCTCACAATGAGACCTTTTATCCCTTAGTGTTTTGTCCAAGGGCCATTGTCCCGGCTTGGTGACCGAAAGCGACAATGTTACCGAACGCAAACCTATGATCCTGAATAGACTGGCTCATTATGAGACCCTATGTCCTTCAAATTATCTTGAAAATATTCAAATCCAACCACGGCCAGGTTGTAGTTATATTTAATCTCCAATGAGATTATCTTAGCGGATGGGGAGGCAAGTCTAATTCTCTTCACGAGAGGGAGTGGCGTAAAATACTTAAATAGATAACCTTGACAAATACTACCCTAATCCCTTTGGAAAAATCTTTTCGGAGACTCATCTTATTAGTTTATATTTACATGACTTAAGAATTTCTGGTAAAATTTGGAAAGACAAAAAACCTTTCACTATTCAAGACGTAAAACATCATGACAATATTCAGGATAGAAAGATCATGATGCATGATTTGTAGGTCACCACAGGATTCGGTGAAAAGTCATCAATCTGAGATTAATTGACCTGATCATTCTCATAAATTATGCAACTAAAACAACAAACAGATGTGAGGGGATATTCAAAGCAAACAAATAAAATAAACACACTAAAAAAAAAAATCCAGAAACCGAGAAAACCACACAAGGTATGTACAAGATAATCCCTTGATGGGGATTAGCAGAAATATTTTTTGATGAGATGGCCATTTACCGAAAAGTTCTCGATGTCTCCCTCCAACGTCTGCAACCTGAATGTGCTGGGACCAAGTTTTTCTATAATGATAAACGGTCCCAGCCACAGGCATTGGAACTTAGTATGTTTTCCTTCGTCTTCGTGTTCTTTGTCCCATTTCAGAACTAGGTCACCTACTTCCAAATCCCTACTAGCTGATTTTCTATGATCGAACCAGCATTTCACTGTTTTCTGATGTTGGTCAAATTTCTTTCTGGCTAGCTCTCTTTCTTCCTCTAGTTTAAGCAGAGTATTAATCCGATGTTCCATAGCAAAACATGTTGTTTCCTGCACTGACTGGGAAAGTTGTAGAGAGGGTAAAAATAGATGGGGAGGCAAGATAGCTTCTTTACCATATACCAAGAAAAAAGGAGAATTCCCTATGGCAGCCTTGGGAGTCACTCTGTCAGCCCACAGGGCATTTGATAAGGCATTGTGCCAGTTTCTATGATAATTAACCACTGGCGTTTCAGAATTTTGATTAAATTTTTATTGGAAGATTCAGCTAATCCGTTACCTTGAGGATAATAATTAGCTAAATACTTTAACTTTATACCCTTTTCCAATGCATATTCTGTTAGTTTTACGGAAGAAAAATAGTTTGCATTGTCAAAAATCAAAGATTCGGGAACGCCAAACCTAGTGACAATAAAAAAATCAAGGAATGATATCACCTGTTCTAAGTTAACCACTCGCAAGGGGATGGCTTCGACCCATCTGGTGAAATAGTCAGTGGCTGTCAGAATGTATTTGTGTTGCTGTGAGGAAGCTGGTGTAATTGGACCAACAATGTCCAAACCCCATTGTTGAAATGGAACTTCAACAATAATAGGCTGGAGAGGTAATGCTGCTTTCTTAAGTCTTCTGTCTGCTCTCTGACACTCCTGACATTTCCTAGCAAAGGCATATGAATCTTTGAACAATGTAGGCCAGTAATATCCAGATTTGAGTACCTTATGTGTAGTGGTTTCTCCGCCAAAGTGTCCACCGGCTGGCCCTGCATGTAATTGCGACAACACGCTATCAGCTTCATTTCTTTCTAAACAAAGAAGGAGGACTCCTTTGAAATTATTTTTGAACAAAATGTTATCAATCAGCTGATAAGGGGCAGATCTTAATCTCAAATCCCTTTTGCTACATGAGTCTAAGTGTTCAGGAGCATTTCCATGCAATAAAAAGAACTTAATGTCATGATACCAGGAATCAGAGGGGGCTGAGATTGGAAAAAATTCCCTTTCAAATAGAGAATGTTCATCAATGAAGTGCAGATCAGATTCAGACATGTCTGAAGATCCGGCTGCCAACTTACAAAGTCCCTATCCTCTGACAATCTTCAAAGGCTTGATTTCCAGGTCATACTCCTGAAGTGCTATAACCCAGTGAGCTCGTTTTTTACCCAGGTCCTTTTGCACCAAAAGATTTCTGACTGTGGAATATGGCACAATAACCTTGGTATGGGACTTCAGCAAATAAGGCCGAAAATGTTTTACTGATTTAAAAACAACAAATGCTTGTTTGTCTACTTCTAGATAATTGAGCTCTGCGCCGTTTAAACTGGAACTTGTGAAAGCAATGGGAGCTTCATTGTTTTCCTAATTTTTTTGCGTTAAAACAACGGCATATGAAGAGTCAGAAGCAAAAGTATACAAAATAAATGGTTTAGAGAAATCCGGGCTTGTTAAGGTAGGAGCTTCAGCAATAGCTTTTAATATATCATGAAAGGTGTTAACACCTTTATTTGACCAAGGAGAATGAGACCATGGTGGAGAAAAGACAATGTTTTTTTTAGTACTTTGGACAAACGGTATAATATATAAGTGTGATGATGGTCTAAATGTCGATCAGGTTGCCAAAGATCCTAGGCCGCGAGGGTGGATAGAATAAAATCAGTACGTAATACTCCATCTGACCTTCATAACATGCGAGGAAGATAGGAGGAGTTCGAGCCTTTAACCAGCTACACAGATCAAGGGTTGTGAAGTGGTCCCAAGCAGATCCACGGTCCACATCAGATCCACCCTGTGAAAGCACACGTTAGTTAAGGAAATAGAGGCTGCCGGAATCATGTATACTCCTCTCGATCCAATGGTGGAGGGGCGGGATCGGATCACATCAATGGATGGGATCAATTCCATAAACCGGAACCTGTACGCGGGATAATCCCTAACCATCCAGCAGAATTCATTACACGAGGCTAGATCCGACGGTTGGAGATCAGAGGCGGAATAGATCGACGGCTATTATGATTTCTGGGGAGTGAAATCGCACGAGAGATAAGCCCGAGTTGGCCAGCAAAATCGGGTAGATGACGGCAGATTGGACGGCTGTCAAAGGCCGGGCGATCACATCAACGGCTGAAAAGGATTCCAGAGGATGAACGTGCACGGCGGTTAATCCCGGATTGGCCAGGGAAATCGGGTACGTGGCTGATGATCCAACAGTGCGTGGTTAAAGGCGTATCGCATCGACGGCTGGGGATGATTCCGCTGATCAAAGTTGCTCGACGGTTAGGGCGAAGGAGCCTAGCGGAATTTGATAGGCGCCACATGATCCAACGGCCCACCTGTAAAGATATATCAGATTGACGGCTCTGGATAATTCTGGAACCCAGAGTTGCACGATGGTTAAAGTCAGAGGGCTCATGGGAATGTGGGACGTGGCGTTTGATCCAACGGTCAAAGATGGAGGTACGTCACATCTACGGTCATGAACGATTCCGGGACGAATACTTGCACGGTGTTTATCGCCAAGACAGCCGGCGGAAAGGGATATGTGGCATGCGATCCAAGGGCTAGAAGTTTGCAAAGGATCAGATCAACGATTGATAATGAGTACGGAAGAAAGAGACGTGCGGCTGATAGTAGATGGTAGTTGCGGAAAGTAAATGATCATCCACGTGGTGAATTGTGATAGGCTCGAAAATAAAAAGGGCTTATAAAAGCGAAGGGTTGACCTCTATCATTGTTATTTTATTCGCTCGGGACCAGTGAAAGGGACCGGCCTATCTGGAAGCTTCCATTTGTCAGTTTTCGGCTTCCATTCGTCAAGTGCGCACCTCTACAGTAAACCAGGTAACGCTGAAACCCAGTAATTCTATAATTCCTCCTCCAAGTTACCAGTGTGAAATTCAGTAATGGACCAGAGGAAAGAGGTTCAGGTGTCGGGTCAAGTCATAGACGAAAGAGAAGAGTTCTTAGTTGATAGGGATAGGAATGTATGCGACCCCTTCCTCTCTGTGGAAAGCATGTCTGTTAGCAAAGAGAGACTATGGCATTACCATTCACGAGGGAACGATGTGTTGAACGTGTGCAAGTCCTTCTTGTACTATTTCTCCATTGAACAAACCCTCCATTTCCCAGAGTTCGTAGAGTGGTGTGCTGTGAATTATTCTCCGTCTCAAAGAATTATTGCCAGTCGGTCTGCGTCCAAAGTGTTGTGTAGAGTCGATACTGTGGTCATTCAAGAAATCCTTAGTTTGCCGGAAAGTTACCCAAATAGTCATGAAGTAATAAACGAGTCATTCTTGGTCGAATTGTACAAGAAGTGCGAAGCCGAAACCCGCTGTAAATTCCTGTCGAGTGTTTTAAAGGATGGTCAGTCTTTAGATGGTGTATTCATGCCCTAC
>LPNX011048422.1:183072-218738 GCA_001517045.1 Pseudotsuga menziesii
AATTGATCATTTCCTTGGTATGTCAAGTACTAGGCCTAGATGAGGATTATCGTGTGGGCGAGGTCGTTCTCGGATTTTTGTTGAGAATGAGTTCCCCTGTTCCTGAGTCTCAGTCAACCCCAGTTTTTAACTTAGACGAATACCTGGCTGAAGCAATTCATCTTCAGCTAAGCGAGTTCCCCAAGGTCCGGTTTTTCAGGTTCCAGACTTATCTACTTAATATGCTAGTATGTTCCAATATCTCTGAGTTGAAGTTTCCGAGTACTCTGTGCTCTTCTGATCTACCAAAACAAATCAGCATGTTCGAATTTGCCAATTCGATCATGTCTGAGATGTACAAAATGCTGTTCAATGAAGAATTACCCCGTTTCCTAGATGAAATGAGGAGCTTAATGCAGTCTTCACCAGACGATCGGGTTGGAGACTAGTTTTTGTACAGGGATTATACCGTGTTGAGAATATATGGTTTCACTGGGAAGCCTTATAGGCTACCTTCTTTCTTGACCCCAAGAATCTTCGCATTGGAATTTATGGGACAGAGATTGTTGTCAGAGGAGGAACATTTTTGTGCCTTCAAGAAGTCTTCGAACATCAAGTTTCTGTTTAAAGTGGGCACCTTCATTTTTAAAAGCAAGGGTGCCTTGGTTTTTATAGAAAAGTTGCTGGAAAATATGGATTTCATTAAAGAGTCAAGTGTGAATTATGACCCCCACCAAGTAGTTTCATTGAGAAAACAAGCTAACAGGAATAAGCCATTTGAGCATCAAGTTGTTGAGGGATTAGCTGAAATGGCTAATTTACCACAGTCCACCAACGAGTCAAGGTCCCATGAAGAGACACATCCTGCACCTGGTACAGAAATCCAAATCACAGGGGGTGTTAGTGTTGTGGTTAAAAGGAGTTTGTCCGATGTGGAGGATATGGAAGTGGACGAAGAGGCGTCCCATAAGAAGGCAAGGCTGCTCGGAGGAGGTGAGACTGTAGATGAATAAGTGTCTAATGTTTTCAAAAAAGATGCCTTGGTCCCCATGAAGACCGTGCAAGTCAATCAATTCTCCTTTAAAGGTTTAGAAGGTGATGTAAACGGTCCAGAACCCAACCCCTTATTTAAGTCAAGAGAAGAGCTCAAAGCGAGCCACATGGAAAAAAGGAAGCAGTCCCTAGAGGAAACGAGAAGTCTGCTCCCAAGGGTAAGAAACTTGTACAGTTCAAAAACATCTCTAGTTTCGGCTAGAGATGCTGAGAAAAATACTTTTAAGATGGCCATAGTGAATGACAAGAGGATGTCTGAGATAGAAGTCAGGATGGACAAAATCAGCACCCCAGACAAGATCCAGCTGCACAAATAGACCAGCGACATCATCTACTCAGATTTACTGCAGGCCATGGTAAGGATAAACAAATTACAGGTGTTGGTAGACAAATTGGAAGTCCAGTTAAAGCATGAGAAAGTGGAAAATAAGGCAAATGCTATTCAGGTCAGAAAACTACAAGCAGACCTTGCTAGCTCAAACCATACCCAAGCTGTCAAAAAATTGATAGAAGAGAAAGATAATGTGCTCCAAGTTTTGAAGAAGAAGTTGAAGATACCAAGCTCAGAACATGTCCAATCAGCTGAATTGCTAGCTCTCTAGGAGGAGAAAGATAAAATCCATCAGGAGATGATGGAATACAAAGGAAAGGCTGGAGAGTTGCAAGAGGAAAAGGATAGGTGGGAGACCGAGAGGGAGGAGATGCTATCCCAAATATCCATAATGAAGAAAGATCAAACTGAAGAAAAGGAGATTATGGAAGAGCTAATGATCCAAACCCCTACCGGTGATGACTTATCTATTGTAAACATCCAGAAGCCATTAGCTGATTTTTCTGCAGATGACATGTTGGTGTCTATGTCCCAAGTGAGTTTGAAGGAGGAAGCTATTAAGGAGTTGAAAGCCGAGAATGAAAAAGTAAAGGCTGAATTAACCAATATAAGTGAAAACAGAAAGCAGATCTTGCATGACAAGAATCAATTACAGAAAAAGCTCGATGAGCTAAAAGAAAAATGCATTGGGAAAGGCCCTCTTCAGGGGGCAAAACATATTATCTGGGATACCCTGACTATAGAGATTACCAAGTTCCGACATTACTTGTGTTTTATTGATGATTTGAGTGGACTGACAGAGTTGGCCCAACAAAGACTGAAACTAGTGGATGAACACATGGCAAGAAGACCCCTCACTACAGCTCAGAATACATTAAATTTTTTGAATTCACTGACATACCAAAAGCTGCACGAAATGGGCATAAAGGACAGAATCTCAATAGTGCTGTCAGCGAAGAATATCATCCACAAACACCATTTAATGAATATTGTCCAAGAGAAGTCAGAAGAACTGCTTATGCAAGTCACTAAGTTCAAACAAGAGTTTAAAGAGTTGTTCGAAGATGGACTGTCGTCCTTCTGGAACGAAGAAGGTAAGATGCTCCCGCCTGAACATTATCATCACCTACTTGTCCGGGCTCGAATGGACCACTAGAAATTTGATAGCTTGGAGAAGAACCTGATAGGGCAAACCATTGTAGACATGTTAGCAGAAGATTTCGAAGTCCTGCAGAAGTTTGCCGTTATCAGAGCCAGATTGCCCAGGAAATCTTATGAAGCATATATGGAGCTCGAGGTAGCTATTCGGGAGATGATGGAATTTGACACCCCGAGTTCGGAGCAGTGGAAAGCTGTAGAGCGGTTTGGGAAAACAAAGTATATTCTTCCCCCCTAGGAACAGGTGTCATGGTGCTGAAGAGTTGATGGGGCAAAGACATGGAGCTGATGGGGCAAAGACGTGGAGTTGTCGGGACATGGAGCTGTTGGGAAAAGGACGTGGAACTGTTGGCCGAAATTTTGTTGTCCAGTTGATTGATACTTAGTGATCTGTTAGGAATGGAGTGTAACAACTTCCTAGTGGTGTAGGAATTCAGTTACAAACTCTAATTTACGCCGATCATTCTGTTATTGATCTGCTGGGAGAAGACTTATTGTTTTATCTATATATTTGTATCTTTTTATGAGATGGGGGTTGGAACCCATCGAGTAAAGTGATTTGCGGAGAACATATATGTCTTATTTTTTAATACCAAAAATGAATGCATGAGTGTCTTTTTTCAGAGATTCATGTATCATTGATGTTGCAGTCCGTGCTTTCTTTCTTTGTGTGATCGTAATTTTTCCTGTGTAACACTCCATTCTGTTTGTTCCTTCATATCTGAAACATAGTGTTTGATGATTAGAATTCATATGTTTATGCTCTATTCATCGTTTCAGGTATTATATGATTTTTCTACTAAAGTTGATATGGAATTCGTCTTAGATGCTCTGTATTGATGGGATGTTCCCTCGCTTTTTCTATTTCACCTTGATAAATGGAATGACTGCAATTATGTGATTATCTTGCCTCTGATAAATCTTGTGTATGCATCTGCGGGATCTTTATATGTATATGACTCCATTTCCCAATGGATATGTGACAGTTTCAACCAAACAAACAAACCTTTAAATATTGATACCATTTGGTCTTATAAAGTTGTAAAGTTTGTATCGAGAGATCCCTCTCTGGAAAGGAATACCAATTTATTCCTAAAGTGGTTTTGCTTTTACCTCGGGATCTACATTTTCACAACCTAGGTACATTCTGAGTGCTAACAAACTGGCGCCGTTACCGGGGACGAAAGTGCATATCTGCCCCGGGAGAACGACAAAGATTAAGAGAGATTTCTATGGGCAAACAGGAATTTCAAGAGGAAAAGAAGGTTGTGTATTTTCCCTGGCAACTTCACTGCGAAATTACTTCACAATTCAAGAATGACATTCTGGCTTCAAGAAGACACACACGAGGTAACTCTGATACCGAAATTTTGAAAAGTTTTGAGAATCCAGAAAAGTTGTTTAAAAGAAATAATAAAGAGAAGGTAGATTTTCCTTTGTTCGGCCCATCATCACCACCAGATTCTCATATTAATCCAGCATGGGAAATCAATACTGCGCAGACACCATTGAGGACTAGATCTGAACCCGACCTAAAAAATGCTGAGTCCAATCCTTGTAGATTGAGAACTAGGTCTGAATCCGACCTCAAAAATATCAATCCCAATCCTAGTAAGCTAGAGTTCTACTTGTTAGATTCCCTCTGGAAAGACTTACGACAAACCTCCAAAGCTGAAACAATCACCTCCGAACATTCTCAAAGCACCGCAGCTCCTGTAAACCCACCCAAACCCATGGCTGCTAGATTTTCCCCTTTGCGTCTCCCTGCTGCGTTACATGATCTCCCCCAAAATTATTCTAAGAGGATATCTTTATTCGATGGGGAAGGGGATATAACCACAAAACAACATGTTGCCAAGTTTGAAGACTTCATTGACTTGGAGAAAGTAGACTATCTTGATGTCAAAATGCGGTTATTTGCCCAAAGTTTGTCGGGGGAGGCAAAAAAGTGGTTTAAGGACCTTCCACCTGGGTCTATTGTGAATTTTCAGGATTTTCAGAATGCATTTTTGGATAGATGGGATGATAAGCTAAATCCTCTGCAGCTTTTATCTCAGTATAACGGTCTTAAGAAAGGGGTTTTTGAGTCTGTTCATGAAATCTCAAGTAGATTCATGAGGGCTTATAACTCTATCCCGGAGGATATAAAGCCTTCTCCTGCAGCTGCTAAACTGCACTATGCTGGAGCTTTTGATAATGATTTTGCATTCTCCTTGCGGGAGAGGAAATCGGCAACTCTTGCTGCCATGTTTACTGATGCCCTAGAAGTGGAAGCTAACATGATGGCTAGTGGGAAGATAAAACACAGAGACATGGACAAGAGGAGAAAAGAAGACAATGGGCCTTCCGCTTCATCTTCTTCCACTGATGTTAAATTTGAGACAATGTTGAAGACCATGGAAAAGTTGATGGATAGGCTGACCATAGATACTAGGCCTTTCAACAGGGAGCAAGGAGATCCCCAAATCAGGAATCCAAATTTCAGGAGACCCAATCCCCCTGTTCCTCCCCAGAATAGGCAGAGACATACAAGAAACCAAGAAGAGTAGCCTATTCGTCCGCCTTTTCCTGAAAATTATGTTGGTGATGAAGAAGATCCTCCTGAAAATGAGATTCATCTGTTTGGAGAGTAGGATTCTGAAATATATCTTACTAAAGAGGAGCATAATATGTTTGCGCAGCAAGATGTAAATGAAGAATTTGAAAATGAACTATATCAGAGGGGTTATTTACATGCAATGGATGATGTTCAAAGGAAAATGAGACTGAGAAATAGATATGTCCCTATAAATAAAGGGAAGGCAAACCCAAATCAGCCTTCCTCTAGTTCTTTGAACGGAGAAAAGGGGAAGGAAATACCAAAAGATCCCTTTGTGAGTAGAGAGGCTGATAATGATGTACAAAGGGATAAAATAATAAAAAAGGCAACTCCGGTTGAGGTGGAAAAGATTAGTGCTGGTTTTAACCTAAAAAATGAGCTGTCTAAACTAAAAATATTTGTTCCATTTAATGAGTTATTGAGAAACACTGAATACAGAGATACTATCTCAAAAATGGTCAAAGACCAAGGTGAAGGGCAGTCTGACATTTTAAATTTGAATGATGATAATCCTGCTATTTCATTTGGATCAAAAGCTGAAGATTTAGAAAGTGAAGAAGTCCCCCCTTTCTATTTGAGTCTAAATGTACATGACAAAGTGGTCCATAATGCTATGTTAGACTCTGGGGCATCACACAATCTAATGCCTAAAGGAGTTGTAGAAATTCTGGGATTAGAAGTGACCAGACCTTATAAGGATTTATACTCATTTGATTCTAGGAGAGTAAAGTGCCTTGGTCTAATTAAAGACATAGTGGTGACCCTGAACAAACTGCCTTCTAAGACCATAGTCATGGATGTAGTAGTGGCAGACATCCCACCCAAATTTGGGGTATTTTTGTCAAGATCTTGGACTTCCAAGCTGAAAGGTAGTTTACAGATGGACATGTCATATGCTACCATCCCAGTTCCAGATGGTAGCAGAAGTTTGTATAGTGAAAAGAGAACTCCTTATGTGGTTAGCAGTCAAGATAAGCCCGAAGTTCATCATATATATGCTGTTGATACTGATTTAGGATCTTCCATTTTCTTTAATGATACTGTCCCACATGATTTAGAAGCTGCATTGCAAAAGAAATCTGAGGAACAGGAGAAGTCCGAGGAGAATAAAGAAAAGGAATTTTTGGAACAGCAAGCTCTGGAAGCAAAACAGAAAAAAGAAGGCCAATGGATCATGTATTTCGATGGATCTGTTGCAAAGGTTGGCGCTGGGGCTGGTTTCTACATCATTTTTCCTATTCATGATTTCAAAGCTTTGTCATACAAATTGCTGTTTGAATGCACTAATAATGTAGCAGAGTATGAGGCCCTGTTATTAGGGTTACACGCTTTGAAAGACCTGGGGACTCGGAGGGTCAAAATCTTGGGAGATTCTGAGTTGGTGATAAACCAGGTAAATGAGAGTTATCAGACCAAGCATCCTCGGATGAGGGCTTACAGAAATGAAGTATGGGATATGCTTGGCAATTTCTTTACAGAGCATACAATTCAGGTCGTCCCCAGGGTTGACAATATGGTGGATGATTCCTTAGCAGTATCCGCTGGAAAATTTGAGACCCCAATGACCAGTCAAAAGGAATACCAGGTGGAGATTTTGAACAGACCTTCTATCCCCGACAATTACAAATACTGGTAGGTGTTCGAAGATGATATGCAGATCCGAAGATTTCTAGAGTTGTCAGGAGAGTTTGTGAATACTCATGTTGAAAATGAAAATGGTAATGATAGGACCCCTGAAGATGTCGAAGCGGTTGAATCAGAAGAAGATGCAGAAAAGATAAGGAAAACCTTGGGAGGTAAGGATATCATCTAGCTGAAAAATAATTTTATACCAAGAGGCCTGGTCCCTTTAGAAAGACTCTTTGATCAGAATGATGTTGCCAAGAATCCCAAAGTGAAACCGGTTGGTGATGCAGTTGAAGATATAAATATTGGCACTGAGGAAGATCCTAAAATCATAAAACTGTCCAAGAAGCTGCCTGAAAGGGAAAAAGGGGAATATGTGGAGTTAATGAAAAAGTACACAGATGTGTTTGCTTGGAGTTATGAAGACCTCAAAGAATATGATACATCTATCATACAGCACACTATTCCTATAAAGCCTGGAGAGAAGCCTTTTAAACAGAAGCTCAGGAGGATCAACCCTAAATTGCTCCCTGTCATTGAGAAGGAAATAAAGAAGTTATTTGACGCCAAGATCATTGTAACGCTCAGATTTTCTAAGTGGGTTGCTAATTTGGTCCCCGTCAGAAAGAAGAGTGGAGAGATAAGACTGTGCATCGATTTTCGCAATTTGAACAAGGTCTCCATGAAAGACAACTATCCTCTGCCCAAGATGGATCACATGCTGCAGCAAGTAGTGGGGGCGGAAAGGATTTCGATGCTGGATGGATTTTTTGGGTATAACCAGATCAAAGTGTTACCAGAAGATCAGGAGGAGACTTCCTTTACTACACCATGGGGCACTTTTATGTATGCAAAGATGCCTTTTGGTTTAATGAATGCGGGAGCCACTTTCCAGCGAGATATGGACATCGCTTTTGCAGGGGAAATTGGAGATTTTGTGGTGATCTACATGGACGATATCACAGTCTACTCTAAGTCTGACAAAGAACATTTGCACCATCTTGAGAAGGTTTTCATGAAGTGTAGGAAATATGGTATATCTCTAAATCCCAAGAAATCTAATTTTGCATTAGAGGAAGGAAAGCTGCTAGGCCATATAATATCCAAAGATGGCATAAAGATTGATCCTGAGAGAGTAAGTGCAATCCTGAAAGTGGGAGAGCCCAGAAGAAAAAAGGAGGTACAGTCATTTTTGGGACAGGTAAATTTCCTGAGAAGATTTGTACCTAGCTTCGCTGAGATTCTGATGAATATTACTAATATGTTGAGAAAGGGTCATGAAATAAAGTGGAATGCAGAAGCTAAGGAGTCATTTTGGGAAATCAAGAAAGCAATTTCAGAAGCTCTTGTTTTGGTAAGTCCAAATTTTGCCAAAGAATTCTCAGTATTCTCGTATGCTTCGAAACATACTATAGCAGCCGTATTATTACAGAAAAATGATGAGAACCAGGAACAACCTATATATTTTTTCAGTAAAATACTTCGAGATGGAGAATTGAAATATGACATCATGGAAAAGCAAGCATATGCTTTAGTTAAAGCACTAAATGATTTCAGAGTATATGTCTTGCATTCACATATAATTGCACATGTTCCGACCGCTGCAGTAAAAGCAATTTTGACTCAGCCAGATCCAGAAGGCAAGAGAGCGAAGTGGATAGCTACATTATTAGAATATGACATAGAAATAAAACCCACGAAGCTGGTTAAAGGACAGGGGTTGGCAAAGATGATGACAAACTCAAATTGTGAATATTTACAGATCAATTTTTTGACTCACCAGTCTGACCAGCTGGATGTGGAAGTGATGGCTGACTTTCTGACCACCCCATGGTATTCTGATATTGTGTATGTCCTCCGAAATTTGCAGGCACCGGAAGGGTTAAGTAAATCAAGAGCAAGGTCTGTAAAGCTGAAATCTGCTAAATTCTGTATCCTAAATAAATATCTTTATTGGAAGGATCCTGGAGGAGTTCTACTAAATTTCCTATTGGAAGATGAAGCCCAGCAAGTTACCAGAGAATTTCACAGAGGAGACTGTGGGGGACATCATTCTTGGAAGGTGACTGCAAACAAAATCCTAAGAGCTGGTTACTATTGGCCTATGCTATTCTCTGATGTATATAAAGAAACCAGCAAATGCCATCAATGCCAAATTTTTGACGGTAAGAGAAAGGTACTGTCTCTCCCTCTGGATCCAATAACAGTTGAGGCTCCTTTCCAACAATGGGGTTTGGATTTTATTGGTGAAATAAACCCTAATTCATCAGGACAGCACAGGTGGATTTTGACAACTACAGACTATTTTACCAAATGGATAGAAGCAATTCCTACCAGGAGGGCCACCGAAAATGTGATCATGGATTTTCTTAAAGAGAAAATATTGGCTCGGTTCGGGTGTCCAAAAAGGATAGTAACAGACAACGCCGCTGCTTTCAAGTCCAGGAAAATGATAAACTTTTGTCATAAGTATCAAATAAGTCTAAATCATTCGACAGCCTATTATCCTCAGGGGAATGGGTTGGCCGAGTCATCAAACAAAAGTCTAGTAAGGATCATCAAAAAGCTGTTGGAGGACAACAAGAGATCCTGGCACACCAAACTCAAATATGCTCTATGGGCCGACAGGATTAGCACTAAAAGGGCAATCGGCATGTCTCCTTTCCAACTGGTATATGGAACTGAAGTGATTTTACCGGCATCATTAGGGGTCCCAGTTATGAGATATTTCCAAGATCAGCAAGAATAACCAAACCACATACAGCAGAGGATAAATCAGATCATTGAGCTAGAAGAACGGAGATATAAGGCCTATGATAAAGTACAGTCACATCAAGAGAAAATGAAAAGTACTTTTGACAGAAGAGTCAAAGAGAAACAGTTTCAGATCGATGACCTGGTTCTAAAGTGGGATGCTCCCAATGAAGAAAAGCATGGAAAATTTGATCCTATGTGGTTTGGACCTTATGTTGTTGCTGGGTACAGAGGGCAGAATGCATTTTTGCTGGAATACACAAATGGGGTTCCTCTTGAGAGCAACCCTGTCAATGGGAGGTATCTGAAGCATTACCTATCCTAGGAAAGGAAGGTAAAACTTGTATTATAGACTGTACATATTTTTCTTTTACAAGCCAATAAGAAATGGTAAGCCGAAGGTATTTGGAGCTTGCAGTGAAAGCCCCAAGGTTCAGGAGGCCTATCATCCCTTTTCTACAAATATATAAAAATGATATATGTACAAAAAACAAAAAATGGGTTTTTTGGGAATTATTGTGCAAAGTCAAAAAAACAGGCACCTGGTCTACGAGTTCTTTGATACCTCGTAGGGAGGATATCATCCCCAGATGGAGCCAGCTGTTAACACCTTTATTTGACCAAGGAGAATGAGACCATGGTGGAGAAAAGATAATGTTTTTTTTAGTACTTTGGACAAAAGGTATAATATATAAGTGTGATGATGGTCTAAATGTCGATCAGGTTGTCAAAGATCCTAGGCCGCGAGGGTGGATAGAAGAAAATCAATGGGTAATACTCCATCTGACCTTCATAACATGCGAGGAAGATAGGAGGAGTTCGAGCCTTTAACCAGCTGCACAGATCAAGGGTTGTGAAGTGGTCCCAAGCAGATCCACGGTCCACATCAGATCTGCCCTGTGAAAGCACGCGTTAGTTAAGGAAATAGAGGCTGCCGAAATCATGTATACTCCTCTCGATCCGACGGTGGAGGGGCGGGATCGGATCACATCAATGGATGGGTTCAATTCCGTAAACTGGAACCTGCATGCAGGATAATCCCTAACCATCCAGCGGAATTCATTACACGAGGCTGGATTCGACGGTTGGAGATCAAAGGCAGAATAGATCGACGGCTATTATGATTTCCAGGGAGTGAAATCGCACGAAAGATAAGCCCGAGTTGGCCAGTGGAATCGGGTAGATGACGGCAGATCAGACGGCTGTCAAAGGCCAGGCGATCACATCAATGGCTGAAAAGGATTCCAGAGGATGAACGTGCACGGCAGTTAATCCTGGATTGGCCAGCGGAATCGGGTACGTGGCTGATGATCCGACGGTGCGTGGTTAAAGGCGTATCGCATCGACGCCTGGGGATAATTCCGCTGATCAAAGTTGCTCGACGCTTAGGGCGAAGGAGCCCAGCGGAATTTGATAAGCGCCACATGATCCAACGGCCCACCTATAAAGATATATCAAATTGACGGCTGTGGATAATTCTGGAACCCAGAGTTGCAAGATGGTTAAAGTCAGAGGGCTCAGTGGAATGTGGGACGTGGCGTTTGATCCAACGGTGAAAGATGGAGGTACGTCACATCTACGGTCATGAACGATTCCGGGACGGAGACTTTCACGGTGTTTATCGCCAAGACAGCCGGCGGAAAGGGATACGTGGCATGCGATCCAAGGGCTAGAAGTTTGCAAAGGATCAGATCAACGATTGATAATGAGTCCAGAAGAAAGAGACGCACGGCTGATAGTAGATGGTAGTTGCGGAAAGTAAATGATCGTCCACGTGGCGAATTGTGATAGGCCCGGAAATAAAAAGGGCTTATAAAAGCGAAGGGTTGACCTCTATCATTGTTATTTTATTCGCTCGGGACCAATGAAAGGGACTGGCCTGTCTAGAAGCTTCCATTTGTCATTTTTCGACTTCCATTCGTCAAGTGCGGACACGCTCTGAGCACGCACCTCTATAGTAAACCAGGTAACGCTGAAACCTAGTAATTCTATAATTCCTCCTCCAAGTTACCAGTGTGAAATTCAGTAATGGACCAGAGGAAAGAGGTTCAGGTGTCGGGTCAAGTCATAGACGAAAGAGAAGAGTTCTTAGTTGATAGGGATAGGAATGTATGCGACCCCTTCCTCTCTGTGGAAAGCGTGTCTATTAGAAAAGAGAGACTATGGAATTACCATTCGCGAGGGAACGATGTGTTGAATGTGTGCAAGTCCTTCCTATACTATTTCGCCATTGAACAAACCCTCCATTTCCTAGAGTTCGTAGAGTGGTGTGCTGTGAATTATTCTCCGTCTCAAATAATTATTGTCAGTCGGTCTGCGTCCAAAGTGTTGTGTAGAGTCGATGCTGCGGTCATTCGAGAAATCCTTAGTTTGCCGGAAAGTTACCCAGATAGTCGTGAAGTAATAAACGAGTCAGTCCTGGTCGAATTGTACAAGAAGTGTGAAGCCGAAACCCGCTGTAAATTCCTGTCGAGTGTTTTAAAGGATGGTTAGTCTTTAGATGGTGTATTCATGCCCTACCCTGTGCATATTTTCAAGAGTGAAGTTCAATTGGTCGTTTCCTTGGTATGCCAAGTACTAGGCCTAGATGAGGATTATCGTGTGGGCGAGGTCATTCTCGGGTTTTTGTTGAGAATGAGTTCCCCTGTTCCTGAGTCTCAGTCAACCCCAGTTTTTAATTTAGACGAATACCTGGCTGAAGCAATTCATCTTCAGCTAAGCGAGTTTCCCAAGGTCCGGTTTTTCAGGTTCCAGACTTATCTGCTTAATATGCTAGTATGTTCCAATATCTCTAAGTTGAAGTTTTCGAGTACTCTGTGCTCTTCTGATCTACCAAAACAAATCAGCATGTTCAAATTTTCCAATTCGATCATGTCTGAGATGTACAAAATGTTGTTCAATGAAGAATTACCCCGTGTCCTAGATGAAATGAGGAGCTTAATGCAGTCTTCACCAGACGATCGGGTTGGAGACTAGTTTTTGTACAGGGATTATACCATGTTGAGAATATATGGTTTCACTGGGCAGCCTTATAGGCTACCTTCTTTCTTGACCCCGAGAATCTTCGCATTGGAATTTATGCGACAGAGATTGCTGTCAGAGGAGGAACATTTTTGTGCCTTCAAGAAGTCTTCGAACATCAAGTTTCCGTTTAAAGTGGGCACCTTCATTTTTAAAAGCAAGGGTGCCTTGGTTTTTATAGAAAAGTTGCTGGAAAATATGGATTTCATTAAAGAGTCAAGTGTGAATTATGACCCCCACCAAGTAGTTTCATTGAGAAAACAAGCTAACAGGAATAAGCCATTTGAGCATCAAGCTGTTGAGGGATTAGCTAAAATGGCTAATTTACTGCGGTCCACCGACGAGTCAAGGTCCCATGAAGAGACACATCCTGCACCTGGTACAGAAATCCAAATCACAGGGGGTGTTAGTGTTGCGGTTAAAAGGATTTTGTCTGATGCGGAGGATATGGAAGTGGACGAAGAGGCATCCCATAAGAAGGCAAGGCTGCTCGGAGGAGGTGAGACTGTAGATGAAGAAGTGTCTGATGTTTTCAAAAAATCTTCCTTGGTCCCCGTGAATACTGTGCAAGTCAATCAATTCTCCTTTAAAGGTTTAGAAGGTGATGTAGACGGTCCAGAACCCAACCCCTTATTTAAGTCAAGAGAAGAGCTCAAAGCGAGCTACATGGAAAAAAGGAAGTAGTCCCTAGAGGAAACGAGAAGTCTACTCCTGAGGGTAAGAAACTTGTACAGTTCAAAAACATCTCTAGTTTCGGCTAGAGATGCTGAGAAAAATACTTTTAAGATGGCCATAGTGAATGACAAGAGGATGTCTGAGATAGAAGTCAGGTTGGACAAAATAAGCATCCCAGACAAGTTCCAACTGTTAGTTTTTTGATAGCTCGGTGGCACTCCTGCATCAGGTGCCTAGGTGCAGGGGTGATTAAGTATGGAGTCTCATTTATATTCTAAAGTGACTTTAATAATGTGTTTTTATTAAAGTACTTTTTTTTAATGTGACTTTATGATTTAATAGTGAGTTGCACTTTAATATGTTTTTAAAGTGACTTTAAGTCATAAAGTGTACTTTTATTTAATTTAGGGTAATATGACTTTTTCAATGGAAAAATTTATTGTAAAGTTCACTTAGGAGATTTAAGTGAGTGAGAGATTAGATCCCAGCCATAGATCTCTTGGCCAAGATCTAATATCGTCCGTTGAAGGTAGAAAGTCATGAGAATAACCCTAATAGGGTAAATAAAAGTGCTGAGACTTCATTTTGGCACAAATCCAAAAAGAGATTTTTGGTGAGGCTCGATTTCCAAGAGGAGAGAGCTATTTCCTCCTGAGCGCAGAATTCAAGAGAGGAATTTTGGAGTATTGGAGCTGAGACAGAGGAAAAGAAGGGCGCATTTTTCAGAGGAAAAGAGGGGCATGCACTTCCAGATTGACTGCTGAGTTAAATGCAGTTGGTACAGCACTGAAAGGGGCACACTTTTGAAGGCAAAAGAGGAGCACGTTTCCCTAGAAAAATCAGACATTAATGTTGGTCGTACAGCTGCTGTTGAAGGTGGCCATACTGCTGTAAAATGCTTGCCATACTGTCTTTTGCATGCACAGATACCAAGGAAGAGTTTTGATGCTGAAACTGGAGTAGTTTACTGCTGAGAGATGCCGTACAGTGTACCTGTACAGTACAGCAGTAGTGCTGAAGCATTGAGTGCAAAGAAATCTTGGTACATTGCTGAGATAAAGACAGAGAAAGGGCCGTACAGCATTGTGGGCACTGGTTCCAAAGTTGGGTGCTGTTTTCCTAGCTGTTGGACTATGGTACTTGTGAGATAAGTACTGTGAAATTAATGCTGAATATTTAGTGCTGTACATCTCCATGTAAAACTTTCTTCTGAAGCTCCACAATAAAATTTTCTCTTGCATGCTGGTTTTCCCCAAGGTGTGGGGTTTTTCCAGGGTCTATTTGACCAAAAATTACTGTGTCTTTAAGTGTATTACAGTCTGCTGATTTTGAGTTATTTTCCGCTGCTAAATGTGCTTTATGAACAGTATATCAGCTTACAGGATACTTTCATTGAATGGTTAATTAATGTGCTTGATTGTGGTTTACTGTTGAGGCATGATATCGAAGGTTTATGAAGTGTTTGACGAAATCTGTAAGTAAACAGAGGTCTAATTTTTAACATGGTATCAGAGCTGGGGCTCTGAGATTTCAGCAGATTATTGGGCAGCAGAGAAGTGCTAGTTTTTTTTAAGACACTAGTGCATGTGAAGTAATAGCTGTCTATTTTTTTTGAGAGTGAGCAGAGAAGTGCTGGTTTAGTACAGCTGATATTTTTTGGTCAAAGAAGGCTGAGTGTGCCTTGTTGAAAAAGAGTAGAAGAGAATGATGGCTTGCATCCGATTTGAAGATAGGTTGGAAGGGATTTCCAACTAGTTACAGTGGAAATCACGGATGACAGTTGTTCTCAAGGAAAACAAGTTGTGGGCCTTTGTTAGTACCACAGTGGCTCCTCCCGTAGCTGATCCTATAGCCCTTGACATACATGAGGTGAAGGAGGCCAGAACGCAGAGACTGCTTCTGGATGGTGTTCGAGATCACCTCATCCCACATTTGGCAGAGAAACAAACTGCTAAGGGGATGTGGGATAATTTTAAAAGTTTGTATGAAAACAAGAATGAAAATCGTAAAATGGCCCTAAAAGATAAGCTTCATGGCACTAAGATGAAGAGAGGTGAGAATGTAGCCTCTTACCTCACTAGACTCAGACAGATAAAAGATGAGTTGAGTGCAGTTGGTGAGGTGATTCCTGATCCCGAGCCAGTGCGGATAGCCCTGAAGGGCTTCACTAAGGAGTGGGACGTGTTCATGAAGTGTGTAGTTGGCAGAGAGAACTTTCCCTCTTGGGAAAGACTATGGGATGACTTTACTCAGGAGGAGATCCGAGAAGGGAAGACTGAGCAGGTTGCTGATGATGAGAATGTGGCCCTTTCAGCTAAGGGTAGAAAGAAAAAGGGTGGCTCGAGCAGTGGAGCCAAAGACTTGAGCAAAGTAAAATGCTTTGCTTGCCAGAGTTATGGTCACTATGCTGGGCAGTGTCCCAACAAGAAGAAGAAGAACAAGAAGAAAGAAGAGGCTGAGAAAGCCTCTCCAGCTGAAGTGGGAGATTTTGTGAAGGAATTCAAGAGGGAATTCTCGCTCGTCTCAATTCTTTCAGACAGTAGTGTAGCAGAGAGTTTGGATACTAGAGCATGGTACATAGATAGCGGAGCAGCACGCCATATGACAGGGATACGAGCAGTGTTCCGAGAGTTGACAGATCATGACAGAGTTATACTGACTGAGGATGGGTATGCCGGCACCCATGCAGTAGAAGGAGTTGGAAAAGTCATATTCCAAATCGAGTCTGGTGGTTATCTGGAGGTTGGCGATGTGTTGCTTGTTCCAGAGCTGAAGAGGAACTTGGTCTCAGTTTCAGCTTTGGAGGATGACGGATATGCGGTTCTTCATGTGAGTGAGCATGTTTACATATATCCGGTGAGTGGGGGCCTGGGTGCAACGACTCTTCTTGGAATCCGTGATGGCCGGATGTACCGAGTTTTGGGTCATCCGATGGATGGTGAGCCTGGTGAGAGATCAGACTCAGTGGCAGCAGCAGTGGCTGTCAGTATGGAGGATTCATCCAACTCTGTGAGGAAACAGAGTTGGTATGAGATGGTTCTTCAGGATGAGCAGGAGAGTGAGGAGAACTCTCAGTTCAGAGTTGTCAGACGGAGACCTTCAACAGCTGATCCAGTGCAGAGATCTGATAGGCATTCAGATTCAGAGGGAGCTTCATTTATTGGAGGCAGAGATCCAGGTGGAGCTGATGACAGTAGTACCTCCCTCGCTAAGAGGGAGTGTTAGTTTTTTGATAGCTCGATGGCACTCCTGCATCAGGTGCCTAGGTGCAGGGGTGATTAAGTATGGAGTCTCATTTATATTCTAAAGTGACTTTAATAATGTGTTTTTATTAAAGTACTTTTTTTTTAATGTGACTTTATGATTTAATAGTGAGTTGCACTTTAATATGTTTTTAAAGTGACTTTAAGTCATAAAGTGTACTTTTATTTAATTCAGGGTAATATGACTTTTTCAATGGAAAAATTTATTGTAAAGTTCACTTAGGAGATTTAAGTGAGTGAGAGAATAGATCCCAGCCATAGATCTCTTGGCCAAGATCTAATCTCGTCCGTTGAAGGTAGAAAGTCATGAGAATAACCCTAATAGGGTAAATAAAAGTGCTGAGACTTCATTTTGGCACAAATCCAAAAAGAGATTTTTGGTGAGGCTCGATTTCCAAGAGGAGAGAGCTATTTCCTCCTGGGCGCAGAATTCAAGAGAGGAATTTTGGAGTATTGGAGCTGAGACAGAGGAAAAGAAGGGTGCATTTTTCAGAGGAAAAGAGGGGCACGCACTTCCAGATTGACTGCTGAGTTAAATGCAGTTGGTACAGCACTGAAAGGGGCACACTTTTGAAGGCAAAAGAGGAGCACATTTCCCTAGAAAAATCAGACATTAATGTTGGTCGTACAGCTGCTGTTGAAGGTGGCCATACTGCTGTAAAATGCTTGCCATACTGTCTTTTGCATGCATAGATACCAAGGAAGAGTTTTGATGCTGAAACTGGAGTAGTTTACTGCTGAGAGAGGCTGTACAGTGTACCTGTACAGTACAGCAGTAGTGCTGAAGTAGTGGGTGCACAGAAATCTTGGTACATTGCTGAGATAAAGACAGAGAAAGGGCCGTACAGCATTGTGGGCACTGGTTCCAAAGTTGGGTGCTGTTTTCTAGCTGTTGGACTGTGGTACTTGTGAGATAAGTACTGTGAAATTAATGCTGAATATTTAGTGCTGTACATCTCCATGTAAAACTTTCTTCTGAAGCTCCACAATAAAATTTTCTCTTGCATGCTGGTTTTCCCCAAGGTGTGGGGTTTTTCCAGGGTCTATTTGACCAAAAATTACTGTGTCTTTAAGTGTATTACAGTCTGTTGATTTTGAGTTATTTTCCGCTGCTAAATGTGCTTTATGAACAGTATATCAGCTTACAGGATACTTTCATTGAATGGTTAATTAATGTGCTTGATTGTGGTTTACTGTTGAGGCATGATATCGAAGGTTTATGAAGTGTTTGACGAAATCTGTAAGTAAACAGAGGTCTGATTTTTAACACCAACTGCACAAATAGACCAGCGACATCATCTACTCAGATTTACTACAGGCCATGGTAAGGATAAACAGATTACAGGTGTTGGTAGACAAATTGGAAGTCTAGTTAAAGCATGAGAAAGTGGAAAATAAGGCAAATGTTATTCAGGTCAGAAAACTGCAAGCAGACCTTGCTAGCTCAGACCATACCCAAGCTGTCAAAAATTGCTAGAAGAGAAAGATAATGCGCTCCAAGTTTTGAAGAAGAAGTTGAAGATACCAAGCTTAGAACATGTCCAATCAGCTGAATTGCTAGCTCTCTAGGAGGAGAAAGATAAAATCCATCAGGAGATGATGGAATACAAAGGAAAGGCTGAAGAGCTGCAAGAGGAAAAGGATAGGTGGGAGACCGAGAGGGAGGAGCTGCTATCCCAAATATCCATAATGAAGAAAGATCAAACTGAAGAAAAGGAGATTATGGAAGAGCTAATGAGCCAAACCCCTACCGATGATGACTTATCTATTGTAAACATCCAGAAGCCATTAGCTGATTTTTCTGCAGATGACCTGTTGGTGTCTATGTCCCAAGTGAGTTTGAAGGAGGAAGCTATTAAGGAGTTGAAAGCCGAGAATGAAAAAGTAAAGGCTGAATTAACCAAGATAAGTGAAAACAGAAAGCAGATCTTGCATGATAGGAATCAATTACAGAAAAAGCTCGATGAGCTAAAAGAAAAATGCATTGGGAAAGGCCCTCTTCAGGGGGCGACACTTATTATCTAGGATACCCTGACTATAGAGATTACCAAGTTCCGACATTACTTGTGTTTTATTGATGATTTGAGTGGACTGACAGAGTTGGCCCAACAAAGACTGAAACTGGTGGATGAACACATGGCAAGAAGACCCCTCACTACAGCTCAGAATACATTAAATTTTCTGAATTCATTGACACACCAAAAGTTGCACGACATGGGTATAAAGGACAGAATCTCAATAGCACTGTCGGCAAAGAAGATCATCCACAAACACCATTTAATGAAGATTGTCCAAGAGAAGTCAGAAGAACTGCTTATGCAAGTCACTAAGTTCAAACAAGAGTTTAAAGAGTTGTTCGAAGATGGACTGCCGTCCTTCTGGAACGAAGAAGGTAAGATGCTCCCGCCTGAACATTATCATCACCTACTTGTCCGGGATCGAATGGACCACTCGAAATTTGATAGCTTGGCAAAGAACCTGACAGGGAAAACCATTATAGACATGTTAGCAGAAGATTTCGAAGTCCTGCAAAAGTTTTCCGTTATCAGAGCTAGATTGCCCAGGAAATCTTATGAAGCATATATGGAGCTCGAGGTAGCTATTCGGGAGATGATGGAATGTGACACCCCAAGTTCGGAGTAGTGGAAAGCTGTAGAGCGGTTTGGTAAAACAAAGTATATTCTTCCCCCCTAGGAACAGGTGTCATGGTGCTGAAGAGCTGATGGGGCAAAGACGTGGAGCTGATGGGGCAAAGACGTGGAGTTGTCGGGACATGGAGCTGTTGGGAAAAGGACATGGAACTGTTGGCTGAAAGTTTGTTGTCCAGTTGATTGATACTTAGTGATCTGTTAGGAATGGAGTGTAACAACTTCCTAGTGGTGTAGGAATTCAGTTACAAACTCTAATTTACGCCGATCATTCTGTTATTGATCTGCTGGGAGCAGACTTATTGTTTTATCTATATATTTGTATCTTTTTATGAGATGGGGGTTGGAACCCATCAAGTAAAGTGATTTGTGGAGAACATATCTGTCTTATTTTTTAATACCAAAAATGAATGCATGAGAGTCTTTTTTCAGAGATTCATGTATCATTGATGTTGCAGTCCGTGCTTTCTTTCTCTGTGTGATCGTAATTTTTCCTGTGTAACACTCCATTTTGTTTGTTCCTTCGTATCTGAAACATAGTGTTTGATGATTAGAATTCATATGTTTATGCTCTATTCATCGTTTCAGGTATTATATGATTTTTCTACTAAAGTTGATATGGAATTCGTCTTAGACGCTCTGTATTGATGGGATGTTCCCTCGCTTTTTCTATTTCACCTTGATAAATGGAATGACTGCAATTATGTGATTATCTTGCCTCTGATAAATCTTGTGTATGCATCTGCGGGATCTTTATATGTATATGACTCTGTTTCCCAATGGATATGTGACTGTTTCAACCAAACAAACAAACCTTTAAATATTGATACCATTTGGTCTTATAAAGTTGTAAAGTTTGTATCGAGAGATCCCTCTCTGGAAAGGAATACCAATTTCTTCCTAAAGTGGTTTTGCTGTTACCTCGGGATCTACCTTTTCACAACCTGGGTACATTCTGAGTGCTAACAAAAGGATTTCTTTTCTTCAGTAGACCATTTGAAATCAGCATCTTTCTTAATCATTTTCTGAAGTGGTCTGACAATCTCAGTGAACCCAGGAATAAACCTGGAGACAAAATTTATTTTCCCTAGAAAAGATTGCATAGTTTTCTTTGAGTGAGGCATAGAAATTTGTGATATGGCCTGGGTTCGTTCAGGGTCTATATTGATACCTTTCTTTGAGACTACAAAACCCAATAGCTTACCTTCTGTAACCGCAAAGATGGATTTCTTGGGATTCAGGGAGATCCCATATTTCCTACAACACTCAAAAACACTCCTAAGATGTGTTAGGTGATCAACCCTGTTTTTTGAAAGAACAGTTATATCGTCAAGGTAAATGACAACAAATTGGCCGATTAGGCCTCTGAATGCAATATCCATTGCCCTTTGAAACGTTGCTCCGACATTAATTAAACCAAATGGCATTTTCCTGTAGGCATAAGTTCCCCAAGGGGTTCTGAAGGTTGTTTTCAACTGATCTGCTTTGGATACTAACACTTGATTGTATCCTAAAAATCCATCTAAAAGAGAGAACATCTCAGATCCAAAAACCTGCTGTAAGATCTTTTCCATAGGGGGAACGAGATAATTATCTTTTTCTGAAACCTTGTTTAGATTTCAGAAATCGACGCATAGTCTAATCACACCATTTTTCTTTCTAACTGGGACGAGATTTTCCACCCACTGTGTATGCCGCACTGGAAAAATTATTCTAGCAACGAGGAGTTTGTTAAGTTCTTTCTTAACAGCCGGTTCCAGGCTAGGGTGCATTTTCCTCAACTTCTGCTGGAAATGTTTAGCCTGTTGTTTCATGGGGATGACATGTTGCATTATGTTTGGATCAAATGTCTTGAGATCGTCATATGTCCAAGAAAAAATGTCTTTAAACTCATTAAAGAGTCGTATGAAGGTTGTTTTCTCTTGGGGAGTGCACCTACTTCCTAGATTGACACATTGAGGATTATGTTCGGTACCTAAATTTATGATTTCAGATTGCATAGTAGAGCTGTTGGTTTTACAGTTCCTTACACCTTTAAACTTGTCCTTCAAATCATATAATTTCTCAAGTTTAATTACATATCTAGGGAGAGTACTGACCTGATCAAGAGATTCTTCAATTGAACAAGGTTTATGAATTACCGCAAAGTTGTATAGATCTTCATCATGAGTCATTTCATCGATGAATGCATATTTGAAGGTGTCTTTCATGGTCAAAAACTTGATTAACTACTCGTCATGGTCAAAAATCCTCCAATTGACAACATTATCGGGTATGGAAGTCCTGAAAAGCAGTTCAACGGAGAAGGAATCAGCTAACATCCCTTCAGATGGAATTAACCTTGAAGCAACGTTAGCTAACAGATCTGCTTCCTGATTCAAATAACGAGGAATAGAATTTATGTTAAAAGCTTCAAATGATAATAACAAATTCCACACCTTTGTCTGGTAATTTCTTAGATGTCCAGCAATGCAATGTATAGTGTTGCGTACCTGTCTAACGATAATTTCAGAGTCTCCTAACACTACCAAAGCTTTAGCTCCTAGATCAATTTCCTTTTTCAGCCCTTGAATAAGGGCTTCATATTCAGCAATATTATTGGTGCACTCAAATTCCAACCTACAAGCAACAAAATACCTTTTCCCATGGGGATCTATTAACAAGCAACCAGCCCCAGATCCTTCCTTTGACTTAGATCCATCAAAGTACAGGGTCCATAGTCCATTATTTAGGTCCAAATGTGCAGTGTTTAGAACTGGAATTTCGTCTGAAATTTGTGTAAAATGAAAAACTTCGGACTGTTGTTCTGATTCTTGGACTGATGATGTTTCAGCCTCAAGGTTTCCAAAAAAGGAATCAACCATGTAATTTCCCATAATAGTATCAGTAAATAACACTGGCTCATTTGAGTCATCCAGTTCAGTGACCGTGTGCTTCATATAACGATCTCTATCAATTATAATTTTGTTTGGGCAGCCATTCTGAGGAAGCCATAAGTGTGACCAGTCCATTGCAAAATATCCTTTCAATTTTTTAGACCAATCTCTGCTGACGAATAAGCCATATGCCTCAGGGATATCTGCAACAATTATATCAATGATGAAATGAACCTGAGGGTTTGAAGCTAATATTATTAGTACTTCCTTCAACTTTCCTATTACCTTTACGTTAGATCAGTCAAGTTGCACAATGCTCATATCACATGGTATGGGGACTGCATTAAGTTTTTTGCATACCGAATATGGCATGACGTTTTTCGAAGCCCCTAAATCTATCATACAATTGTGTACCTTACGATTGCATATTTCAAACATGAGCAGAAAAGGAGGAGTTGAGGAATCTGATTTCTTACCTATGGACGAGGCATTAACTGCAGCTTTTGTTGGATTGTCTTTGGTACTAACAGAACTGTTTTGAGTGGAGGGATTTTTGCCATTTTTACTTAGAGAAACCCCTTGCATCATCTTGTCTCGAATCACAGGAAATTTAAGGAGTTCATAGATAGAAATATTAGCTCTGATTTTCTTCAAATCCTCAACCATATCATACTCTAAGTCAAGAGAAGGTGCAGACTTAGTATTTGAAGGTTGGTTTTTTGTTTTGACAGTCAAACTGTGATCGGTAGGTGTTGTGGAAGGTTCTCCTGAGGACTGATTTTTCTTGATTCTAGTATTATATTGATGCTGATTGACATTCACAACAGCAACATCTTCATCATCAGTCAATTCTGTGGTATCCCAGAAATGACTAATAGTTTGAGGAGGTTTTTCTTCAATGTTATCATCTGTGCCTTGGGTATTTTCAGAACTCTGTCCTGAAGATTGGGTTTCACTTTCAGCTAACGTTTCTAAGCCTGAGACTAATAATTTTAGGAAGTTATTAATTTCATCAACATTATTAGCCTCAGAGGGTGGGGTCTGTTTAGCAGCTGTATTTTGGAACAGTTTTCTGAAAGGCTGTCTAGGTGGTTCTTTATTTGGAATGCTTTCAAAAGTACCCTTCTTCAAATCAATGATTTCGTTGGATAGCTTCTTTATGACTCTCTAGAGGCTATCTAAATCTAGTGCATCTTGGCCCTTTTTATCAGGATTTGTGGTTTTGGAAGGGCTCTCACTCTTTTTGTGAGAAGAAGAGGCAGAATCTGTTTCTACCCCAGGGTTCGTCTTAATAGCAGACATGTCCTTTTTGGCCTTAATGGCTTCATCAAAGGTTTCAGTGAGAGTGGGTTTAGCTGCTCTCCTGACAAACCTAGCCATTGATACAGGAAGGGCCGAAGTATAGAATTCAATAGTGACATCTTTAACCGGCCTTGAGGTGGCAGGAATTCTGTTCCTAAGATTCAAGAACCGCTGGTTAAAATCTTTGACTTTCTCCTTGGTTTCCATACGGATCCTAGACAATTCTAACACCAACAAAGCTAGAGTATTATCGTCTCCAAACTTGTTCATGAAAGCCAACTCGAATTCATTCCAACTGGTAATAGAATGAGCGGTAAGAGAAAAATACCAGGTTGAGGCTTTTCCCTCAAATGTGTAAGGGAACAATCGACAGACTACATCTTCGTGCTCAACATTCAAAAGCCGAACTGCTAGCATGAGTTTCTTAACATGATCTTCTATAGGCTCTTTCAGCTCGGGGTTGAATTTGGGCAATAATTTCTCGGGATGTTTTGGTAAAGGATGTTGATCACATGGAACAACGACCGCATCCTGAGCTAACCATGGCATATTGGCATTGGGGTTCGGGTTTAAATTTTCCATGTTCCTTGGTGATGGAGGTGGTGAAGGTGGTGCTTGAAAAATGTGTGGAGGTGAATGTGGTGGTGATGGGGGTAGACCAGATCCTCCTAAAGCAGGTGGTCCTGAAGAAGGTGAAGGTTGATTGGTGCCTGTTCGAAACTGTTGCAATTGTTGGTCAAGGAAGGCACCTAAAGGTTGATTTTGTTCTTCAGAAGTAGACTCAATATGGTGAGTGCATGGGTGCCTCATCTCTAGAAGAGGCAATTCGGTGGGTTGGATCCCAGTGAGATTTGAATAAGCTCTGGTTAAAATCCTGCGGGATTCATTTATGGCCTGCTCGAACTGGTCAAGTTCTTCAGGTGGATGGGCAACACTAGAGTTGAACTGATGAATGAGATTTCGGACAGTATCGTTCAACGGGGTCTCATCTAATTGATATGACTGGAATGTTTGTGGTTGAGATGATGATTGCAATTGACCTGATCTACAAAGTGGTGTAAATTGAGGAGTAGAGGATTGATCAATTTTGTGAACAGGATTGTTTTCATCATCCATTTGCTTAAGTTGGCCCTCCTTCTAGCGCCATTGTTGACGGGCCGAATTGACACAATAGTCAACTAAGAGACAACCCGATCCAAAAGCTTGCAAAGCTGCTCTTAGTCGTTAGGTAGCTGTCTCTGACGGGATTAAGGCCCCGTTGCCTTCCCTAAATTACTCCTAGCTACAGGAGGAAGACTCAAAGGAAAAATGAAGTCAATGTTTGTTAACTATACTACGCCTAAAGAAAACTGTTGAAGATAATTACTAAGTTAGTTGATATTTTACACAACTGATAACTCAAAATTAATCTAGTTAAACCAATTAACCTTTGAGTGCAAAAAATCAATAGTTAAGAAAATATTAACAAATTCAAACTAATTACATAAATTACACTATAGACACGTGTACATTCATAACAAGACTGAAAGGTAACTTGGCAGAGTGTAAGTGTAAAAAATCTGATTGAATATAGTTTCTATAAATTAAATAAAAACTACAGCTTATATATCCTACGTATCCTATCCTGATCAGGAGCATGATATTATTTAACCCTGGAATCAACTTGCAAATAATAATAATGTGTTGAGAATCCTGAAAACTTCAGAAGAAATTCTGAGATTTAAACAAGACAACACATAGAACAAGTACATCACATACGTTATAATGATAATATAAAATTTACTATATGACATGAATTGCAAGTTAAACCAGCATAAATCGACAGTTAAACATGATGCATCTGCACATTTCTTTAAAGAAATATAACAAAACATAAAGACTGTGAAAAGAAATAACAAGATCATACAATACTATAAATACATTTCCATAGTAAAAATACTGTAAATATATTTATAAATATCACCAGTAAAAACATGCTGCAACTGCTAACAAGAAATTGTCTTTAGCTATAGGAAATGGTAAAATGATCCTGTTCTTCCCTTTTCCAAACCATCGACCCTTTTTATAGTAAAATATGTCTCCTTAAATATGTTCAATCTCATATAGAGATAGTTCTAGCAATTAGGAATCTACATCATCGTAATCCTAACAGATTTCATCCAAAATAGAAAAATGACAAATGAAATTGTCATTTTTATATACGTTATAATATCTCGAAACTGAAAAGATTCATCCTATAGTGCTAGATCATAAAATGATAAAGACACTAGTAAATTAGTGACACCTGGGAAACAACATATCCATAATTGAAAACGATTTCAACTGATTCGTTTATAATTCTTCGGAGATCATCCTAAAACCGAGCAATCACCAAAATCCAGGAAAAATGCATCTGCAACACCACACAGTAAGAATTAGCACAAACGCACAATTAAATAAACCAAATTACATAATCCACCAATCAATTCAAAACAATACCTGGAAAGCAAAAATAACTTCATTATCATTTTCTGCTTTTACTTACAAACTTCAAACCTGAAATACTTTCTAAACATCTGTACAAAAGTGAGTATCCCCGAAATGCTATGATTTAACAGGAGTATTGAAAACCTGTATATTCATACCAGTCGCCGGATTTTGTGAAAATGGAACCTGTGAGTGACCTTTAAGCTGCATCAAAGTGACCTGAGCGTTCAGCTCTCAAACTCTTTCCTCATTTTTATGATTCTCATGTTGCAGTTTCATAACTCTCCGAATCAACTTGTTCTTGTGTCTCTTCAGACGCAAGATACATTTACCTGCTGAATCGGATTTCTCCTTCAAACTTATATTCTCAGCTTTCATAGAATCACTGTGTGCTAACATCTCCATTATTTCTACCTCCATTTGGCGTATTTTATCCAGCAAACAATTTACGAATAATGGGGGAATTGCTTCACCAAGTCGAGATGAACCAGGGAGATTTCCTTCCACAGGTTTTCCCTCTATTTGAGGATCTAGCACAAAGTCAATTTGAGGATTCTTATGAGAGATATGAGGACTATTCTCAGCATGGTGAATGATAGGCTCGTGATCCAAATCAGGGCCATCATGCGAGACAGGTCTATTCTCCTCATCATCTAATACGACTGTTTCAATGTCTTTGTTATTCTTCACAGGGGACTTAACAAAATTGAATTTGGACGCCATGCTTCTAGTAAATATGCCGGTAACCTTAACATTCAGATTCTTGCTCATCTGTTTGCAGGGTTTGTCATTACGATTCGGCGTTACCGAGGAAAGGTTTAAATATTTCCTCCTACGCTTAGAACGCATGGGAGAACCGGGACTTTGCACAGGAGTGGGAGCGGAATCTTCGTGTGCGCTAGGGTTTGCACAATCATTAAGGTTTGGCATAGGATCATGTACAGGTGAATTCGAGACTTCACAAGGCTGCTAATGCCTTGTACATTCCTCTGCACAATCGAATTGACAATGGAAAAACGCCATAAAACCATTCTGCTCAAGAAAATCGTCCCATGACTGATTTCGTTTAGACAGCTCCCTCTCCACCAACATCCTAACAAGACCATGGTGGAAGAGACTCCGACCGATATTCTTAGGACCCCTTTTGATGGCCAAAGACATCTTGGTCATGCTTTGAACTAAATAATAGGGTAAATTGATAGGCAGACTGAGAAAAACAGTCATCAATCTAAGGTGATAAACATATGCAGAGGAAAGACGACCCTCAAAAGTCACATACTTGTGAATCACATCCAAAACCGGTCACCACTCTTTTTTGAAATATTTTTGTGACACACCAGCCCTAAAGGACATGTCCTCGAAAGGGTTCATTAACATCTGCCTCCATTCAGTAGCTTTCATCTTCTTGGATTTGAGCCAACGTTCACCTGTTAACGGTAGGCCCGTGGCCAAGGAGACTGAGCGCTCATCAACTCTGAACTAAAGGTTGGCCACCTTAACTCTAGCATCAACTAGTGAGAGGGAAAATAACCTAGTAACCTCAGGGTTCGAGTCTGCAAACTTACGAAAAAATGAAAGCCACCCGACTGCTTCTACCTTGGCTAGGAGCTTTGGGTTCCCGTCAAGAAGTTTCGTGTCATTAGGTTCGACCCTAACAACTGGGGCCATTGCTATTAGTGCAAATGCACACAGTTGCACAAAGAGGAGATACAATGGATCGCAACAAGACAGAACGCTGGAGAGAGAGAATTCGGGATGCAAACCAAGAAAAAACCACAAACAATGAAACCTGAGTCTTTTATAAACAAAATGCAACATGAGCAAACTTAGACAAGAACCCTGTAAACTCGGCATGAGTGAACAGGAATGATTACATAGAGAGATCATCACAAAAATGGAAAGAGGCGGCGAAGACTCCACAACAACCTCACCTTGCCATGATTTATTCGGCTCGATCATAATAAACCCACACAATGCATAGAGCACAGGTGTTCAACAAGTAGGAAGACACGACACTGAGCTCGTACTGCATTTAAATGTCATTACAGAGTTATGTACGAGTATAATGATGACATATCAACCTTCAATCGAGTGTATCGGCTTTGGGAATGGCAATGCAAATTACACCAACCATAAGGAATGAACCTTGGGCATTGAAACATGAACCTTACCATATGATAATTTCAACCTTCGGAAATGGCGAACATGCTACGTGAAGCGTATGACATAACCCATTATATCAACCCCAATCATTAAGCGCAAAATATAAGTTACGCATGGATAACGTTGCTAAGATCAAAACTAAATACTTATGGTAGGATCAAGCATAATTCGAAGATTAGAGGACGGGCTTTGTATAAGGCACTTCTGCATGAAATATTTAGCCTTTCATACTCCATGACCTTGTCAAATTTGCAATTGAAATACAAATAAAACATACCAATTGCTGAATATTCAAATAATGCTTATGGTGAAAAGCATACAAATCCATTCAAAATAATGCTTTAATATAGTAATTTTGTCAACTAACAATAGTCCACAAGGTTATCAAAACAAATAGAATTTCACCATTTCAGTAGCTAATGGAATTTCATTGTTTCAGTAGCTCCCGATTCTGTAAACTGAAATGAGAAATTCAAATATTTCATCAAGCAAAATTTTGCTTGATGAAATTTGTTTTAAGGCTGTTGGGTAAGCACACAACACTGCATAAATTTGGATCAGTGGTATCAGAGCAATCTGCTCTTTCTCGATCCTTCTTTGCATGTCGTCAATGAGGGTGGGGTATAAAGAGTTAGGGATTGATCTGGTTGAACCTTTGCAAGATCAGCCTCACAAATCCCAACGGCCACCCATGGGGGATGAAGATAAAGATGAGGGCACAGAAGATCCTATCAAAATGTTGCTTGAGAAGGCCGTTGAAAAACAAATGAATGCGATTATGAATAACTTCACCCAGATCCTTCAACGACTTCCCACTGGCGACGCATCTGCATCTAGCATCCACTTTGGAGGCGCAACCCCTTTTAAGGTACAAGTAAACTTTCACATTCCCATATTTGATGTCTGAATAGATGCAGAAGTCGTAGATAGGTGGTTGAATCTATTAGAAGGATATTTATCGGTTCATGACTTTTCTGACTGGGAAAAGATTACTTTTTCTCTACTCAAAGTCACACCCCATGTCAAGGACTGGTGGGAAACATACTGTGAGAGAAAGGACGATGAGGAACCCTCTCTGTTCTTGGCCATACCCACTTGGAATTCTTTCTGAGATGCCATAAAGGGACAATATTATCCGGTGGGGATCTATGAGGAAAAGTACATACAATGGACTACGCTGCGGCAGTAAAGAGATCAATATGTGCATGAGCTGACGAATCTGTTTCATACCTTCCACACCAAGTTGGGTATCAAAGATTCAGAGAAACATTTGGTGCTAAAGTATCACAGTTTTTTGCACAGATACATTCAAGAGGAAATGGAGTTCCTTGACATCTCCTCACTTGGTATGGCATATCGGTATGCTACCAAAATTGAGCAAAATTTCAAACAGAAAAAGCGAGACTTTGGATCTATGAATCATAAGCAAAGGAAAGGTGCCCCCAAACCATAGAACTAAGGACACAACCAAGGCATGGCTGTTATAGCTCAAAATGACACATCTCTTCCTGTGACCATTTTCCCATGATTCCGTCGCATGTCGACACTTCAGGAAAGTCATTGAAAGTCACTGAAAAAATACCTAACTTGAAGGACCCATATATTGCATTTTGTAACTCTTTTTGAACTCATCTCTACACTGTTTGAAAGGCATCTGTGTTAGATCAAACTTTCTAGAAGACACCAAAGTCTAAAAATGCCTAGAAATACCCTAAAAATGAGTTTTTTTTATGTGTACGCGGGTTTCCTTAAGGAAACCCGCATATGTACCCGACTTGCTATATATAATACTCATGTATGCCTTAAATACATGACTTTCTGGATTGCAACCCGTGTATACCTCCTCGCGTACACGACCGTTGTCTCTACAACCCACGTACGCCTCTTGAAAATGTCAAAAAAATATGTATTTTGAAATTCGGGTAGTTTGGGTAGTTATGCAACTAACTCCTTTAGTTGTAACTACTTTCTCTTCAAACCTAACTCTTCATAAAGCATATAAATAGAGGTAGAGAGGTCCATGAGAGGAGACTTGAATCTTTGCATTGTTATGTTGGAGGATTTGGAGCTCTCTTTTCCCACACCTTTTCCCTAGAAGCATTCTCTTTGTGTTGCAGAGATTGGAGGCTAAGTTCCTTGGAGAAGAGAAGCAGCAGAACTAGATCAAGGTTTCGTGAAGTGCCCAACTTGAAGAGAAGGTATACTTGTACTTGTTTTCAAGATTAATAAAGATGTGATGTCCTTCTTCTTCCCAAATCATTTTTCAATGTGTGATTGAATCTCTGTTTATGATCATATGATAATGTTAGTCAGATCATTATTTCTTGTTTATTTGATTATCATTGCTTTATATGTGGTCATATTGGTTTGAGGAAGGTATAATTTGTTTTGCTGGTCTCTTGGAGCAAGAGGAGCAAGAAGAGGATTGAAGGGCTGCTTGGATCAACCTTCGTTTGTTAAGGTATGAACCTACAAATTTGAAGAAGGAAGCAGGAAAATTGTGCGAGTTCCATAAGAGCCCCACTCACAACACAAGTGAGTGTCGGGCCAAGCAGTCATTGGCTGAGATAAAGGCTTTTGAATCAGAAGCATACTCTGACACTGAATCAAAACCCGAGAAGGGGAATGATAGAGGTAATAAGATTATCAATGCAGAGCAAAACGCCACCGTTTCTACCACGAATATCCGAAAGGAAGAACGAGAGGATTCATAGGAGGAGGAGCGTCTTTTCCACTCCCAGATGTGGGTAAAGGGTTCCCCGCTATAGTTCATTGTCGACAGTGGGAGCCAAAAGAACCTGATTTCAGTAGAGGTCGTGAAGCGGTTGGTTTTTCTGACCACAGAACACCTGCAGCCGTACACCATCGGGTGGCTTCACCAAGGATGAGATCTCCGCGTCAGCCAGTAGTGCCGCCTTCCCTACAGTATCAATCCCTTCATCGATGAGGTATTATGTGATATTTATCCTCTTGATGTTTGTGATGTATTATTAGGTCAACCATACTTATGGAAGAGACATGTTGTGTATGAGTCCTGGCCTTCCGCTGTTATTATTACGTTGGGAAATAATTTGTACAGGATATCAGAGGCACCACCTCCTGCCTCTATCTCTTTGGTTACTACAAAACAATGCAGTAAGCTCATTTCCAAAACCGGGAAGTTTGTTTTCTTGATGATCTGCCCTCAAGGAACGAAGAAGATCGTGGCCATGGCCTCTAGACAGATCCCCTACATATGACAACAACAAATGGACAAGGTCATGGAGGAGTACCGGGACATATTCACCTCACCCACCGGGGTGCCTCTCCACTTTCAGGTCAACCACCCCATCGATCTGACACCAGGTGCGTCGCTGCCCAATGGACTAATCTATCGATGCTATGTTCTGGAGAATGATGAAATCAAGAGGCAAATTCAGGAGCTTCTATAGAAGGGTCACATCCAACCCATTTCATCACCCTGTGGGAGCCCGGTCATGTTGGTACAGAAGAATGATGGGACTTGAAGACTCTATATTAACTATCAGGCATTGAACAAGATCACTCTCCAAAATAGGTACCTGATCCCATGGATTGATGACCTCATGAACCAGATTAAAGGGGTGAAATATTTTAGCAAGATCGACTTAAATCCCAGGTATCACCAAGTACCAATCGAACCGACCGATTTCTAGAAGACTGCCTTCAAATCCAAGGAGGGCCTTTTCGAATGGTTGGTCATGCCTTTTGGGCTGACAAATGCTCCTGCAACCTTCATGAGATTGATGGATGACATCTTGTGGCCATTCACCAACTCATTTGTAGTAGTGTACTTGGATGACATCCTGATCTTCAGCCAGACTAGGGAAGAGCACCTCCACCACATCCGACAAGTCCTCCAAACATTGCGGCAATACAAGTTGTGTGCCAATTTGGACAAGTGCACTTTTGGCATGACCAAGGTTTAGTATATGGGATACATTATTGATGAGTGTGGGGTACATGTGGATCCAACCAATATCCAATTCATTCAGGATTGGCCAGCCCCAACTACTCTAATAGAGCTTCGCATCTTTCTAGGCCTTGCTAATTTATACCACAGGTTCATGTTGGGATTCTCTCATATCACTTGGACCTTGAGTCAAGTCACCAAGGGAGGAGTGAAAGAAAAAATTCTTTGGTAGGAAACTCAGCAGAAGGCATTTGTAGAATTGAAACATTGCCTCTGCTGTGTCCCCATGCTCACATTACCAGACTTGCAACAACCATTTGAGATCGAGACAGATGCCTCTGACTATGCTATTGGGGCAATCCTTACTCAACAAGGGAATCCAGTGGCATATCACACTGAGACACTATCCGACATAGTCTAAAAATATCCCACTTATGACAAAGAGATGTATTCCATTTTACAGGCTTGCCGAAAATGGAAGCATTACATTTTGGGGAAGGAAACGATCATCCACATAGACCACAAACCCCTACAGTTCATACAGACACAAGGGAAGTTACAGAACGATCTCCATCAGAATTGGTCCACATATCTACAACAGTTTCATTTGAACATCAACTACAAGAAGGGAAGCACCAATAATGTTGCAAACTTCCTCAGTCGACCACCGATCGTGGTGATAACCACTGTGCTCAACTCTTGTGGGAATGAGACTTCTGATTGGCCACTTCTCTACAAGAGCGATCCATAGTTCAGCCACACATACCAGACACTCTTGGAGGGAAACCAAGTTCCAAAATTTCACCTCCAGGATGTACTACTATGTCACATGGGACACCTTTGTGTTCCTTCAAGTGAGCATGCCAAGATGATTTGGGAAGCGCACTACAGTCAGGTCACTGGGAATTTTAGGGTCGAGAAAATAGTGGTAGTACTGCAGAAGCATTTCTATTGGCTGAACCTTTGACAAGATGTCGGGAAGTACATCCGATCCTCCACTGCATGCTCCATTGCCAAACCATCCATCAGGAAGCAAGGCCTCTATACTCCATTTCCTACCCCTAGTCGAACATGGGAATCCATCTCCATGGATTACATTTCGGGCCTTCCTTCTACTAAGCATGGCAATGACTGTGTGTTTGTGGTCATTGAAAGATTCTCAAAGATGGCCATAATGGTGGACTCCAAGAAGAATATCACAGCAGAATCCGCTGCTAAACTCTTCTTTGAACGAGTGTGGGTACACTTTGGGATCCCATAGTCTATAATCTCAAACTGAGACAACAGGTTCCTTAGTACATTCTGGTCTAGCCTATGGTCAATGCTAGACACCAAGCTCACAAATTCCATAGCTTTCCATCCCCAGACTGATGACCAGATAGAGGTCATCAACAGGATGATCATACACATTCTGTGCATGTACAACTCAAAGCATTCATGCACATGGGATGAGAGCCTCCCCTATGTACAACACAACTATAACCGGGCCCTCCACAGCTCAACCAACTGCATCCCCTTTCAAGTGGGCTTGGGATTCCAGCCACTATGTCCCATTGACGTAGCCATGCCATTTGCAGCTACTCAAGATGATTAAGCTCATATCCAGTCTAAAGTTTCCAAGGCGAACAAATTCATTGAGCACATTCAGCACATTCTCCAACAGGTTCATGACATATTGGACAAATCCAATGCTAAGTACAATAAACGACATGATCATCATCGGGTGCAACACAACTTCCAGGTGGGCAACAAAGTGTGGCTACATTTGCAGAAGGAGTGCCTCGTTGGACCCCACTACAAGCTTCGCTTGCTTCGATATGGGCCATACACCATCACCAAGGCTGTTGAGGACAATGCCTTTGAGCTCAGTATTCTACCATTCCTTGGTCTGCACCCATTGTTCAATGTGGACCGCCTTCGGCCCTACTTTCCACCTCTACGGGACACATCAGACATGGAAAAACAACTCACACCAACAGAGTTAAACCCTAACTACAGAACAAGCCACAACTAATCATATTATGGACACACAAATCAAGAACACCTGCCAGTAGAATATCCAACTATATCGATTTGTCAAAGCAAGCCAACTCCTTCACCAGGGAAAGTGGCTCACCATGGACCAAGTTCAACAGAAGTTTCCTCATCTCATGGAGAAACTCAACGCAATGGGGACCATTACTTCCTAAGGGGGGAGGAATGATACAGGAGGATATTGGTGGCCACCCACCTATTCCACTTGGACCCCCATCATTGTTTCTTTTAGTTTTCCAATTTCCTTAATTATAGCACAATTTACTATTTTTGGCAGTTTTCGGGTCCTAAACTTTCGTAGTCGTTTTGAGGCCCTAAACGACGGTTTTTCAGCATCGAATGGTCCGGAAAAATGAGTCCATTCCATACTTGGTATTTGTTGTTTATGGATGTATTCCTTAAATAGATATTTCTAACGATGTATCTTGCGCGTCAAACGGAGGTAGTATGCTAAAGTTACGACCCCGGGAAATTGATGTACCAAATTACCCAACAGGGCCCACATTCTGGCGTTTCACCTCCTAGGGTTAGGTTTTTGAATGTGTAGGGTTTCCATTATTTCTTAATGATATATAGTCCTTCGAGCCTCATTGTAACACAGAGTTCAAAGGCATGTAGCTACGACATCTCTTCTCAGAGATAAGCTACCAGCACTCTAGCTAGTTTATTTCCATTCTGTATGTAATCAAGTTTCAGATATTGATTAATGAAATGAAGTGTTATTTCTGCTACATATTTGTTTCTATGGTTATTTGTGTATTATGTTGCATTCCTGCATAAATCTGGATCAACTTGATCAATCACTAACTAATTCAACCAAAATATCCTTATTTGTCGGTTTCATCATCCTTCATGGTTGGATTTTATCCTTGTCGACGTCCTTCCTGTCGGTGGTGGTACCACACTTTGTGCACTCCAACCCTTACAAGGAATTACAATGTAGAAGATCCAAATTTTTGATCAAATTCAATTCATAAGGAAGAGTCTTCATACAAACAATATCATAAATGAATCGTAAAATTAAAGAAAAAAATCGTCATTTGATCCTTCGCCGATTGATGTCTCTAGATTTACAATTCTAACTCTACTTATAAGCTCACTTGGCTATTACAAAATGGTCCACTTGATCAATCACTAACTAATTCAACCAAAATATTCTTATTTGTTGGTTTCTTCATCCTTCACGGTTTTCTTTTATCCTTGTCGATGGCGGTACCGCACTTTGTGCACTCCAGCCCTTTTCCAACAACCAACTCATCCACTACGTAGATGAAGAGAGGTTGTCTTGCCATTTTTTAATTTGTAGGAATACACACATTATATGAAAATGCGCACAAATTAATAGCATGCACACACTATAAAAACCTACACGGGCTATCGAAGCGTGCACATGCACTATCAAAATGCATACGCACTTTATTACATGTAAAAATTCCTTTACTATTTTTGCCATAAATTTTGATCCAAAACTTGGAATTTGATGCTCTTTATACCATTAGAAAGGCATTTATGAGATATAAAACTTTTCTGTTCTAGGATTTCTATGATTCATCACCATTTTTTTGTTATTTTCAAAATAATATTATGACTCTTTTGACCAATAGAATAGAATGTGTCCACATTTTTGTTACATAATAACATGCCTTCACTGTTCTTACCATAAAATTTGATTAAGAAATTGGATTTTTATTCTCCTTATATAATTGGAAAGGTATTTCCTAGATCTACAATCCCTCTCTCTCTCTCTCTCTCTCTCTCTCTCTCTCTCTCTCTCTCTCTCTCTCTCT
>LPNX011048422.1:219723-230032 GCA_001517045.1 Pseudotsuga menziesii
CTTGAAATCTCTATCTCTCTCTCTAAACCCCTAACCTCAAATATCTCTCTCTCAACCCCTAACCCCAATATCTCTCTCTCTCCATCCAACTCTTTCCCTCCCTCCCACTCTCTCCCTTTATTTCCATCCCTCTCTCTATATTTTTCCTACCATCTACCACACACCCTCTCTCTTCCTCCCTTCCTTTCTCTCGTACTCGTCAATCTTTCACACCCCCCCTCTCTCTTGCACACACATACCCTCCCTCCCTCCAACCCCCCTAATATCTATCTATTTCTCTCCGCGTCCCTCTAACTCCCTCAATACATCACTCTCTATTCAACCTTCACTCT
This sequence comes from Pseudotsuga menziesii, assembly GCA_001517045.1. NCBI lineage: Eukaryota > Viridiplantae > Streptophyta > Pinopsida > Pinales > Pinaceae > Pseudotsuga > Pseudotsuga menziesii. The sequence continues at coordinate 220,056 of LPNX011048422.1, forward strand.
CCCCTTCTCTTTCTCTCATTACATTGATCTCTCTCTTACCCCCCCCTTATTCCTCTCTCTCTCTCTCTCTCTCTCTCTCTCTCTCTCTCTCTCTCTCTCTCTCTCTCTCTCTTCATCCCTCTAACTCCATGCCTCATTATCTCTTCTACCCTCCCTTCCTCCTTCCCTCCCTCACTCTTATCCCCCCTTCTATATATTTCTTTCTCACTCCCTCTCTCCCTACCTCCCTCCTTATATTGATCTCTTTCTAAAACACACCTTTGTCCTTTTTAACTCTCTCTCTCTATCTCTATCACTCCCTAAATTCCCCCCTCTCTTCCCCATCCCCTCTCTATTTCCAATCTTGATTCCCTCCTTCTCCTTCCCCCCCTCTCTCTGTTTGTCACCTTCCCTTCTTCACTACCTCACTCCTCCCATCCCTCTCTATATGTTTCTCTCTCCATAATGTTATCTTCCACCCTCATCCACTCTCTCTCACCATCCCTCCCTTTCTCTCTCTCTCTCCCTGTATCCCCCACTCTCTATCCATATCTTTTTCCCTCTTCCACTCATTCCTCCCTCTCCCTCCCTCCCTCCATCATGCATGCGCTCTCTCTCCCCCTTACTCTTTCTCCCTTTCAGTATATCCCTCTCTATGAATCCCTCTCTCAGTCTCTCTCCTTCCTAAGAGAGGAAAATGACAAGAGAGTCATAGATTTAGTTTCTTGAAAATTGGAAACAAACAATGTTGAATCATGAAAAACATATAAATACAATGTCTTAGGTCTTGAAAATACCTTTCCAAGGTATAAGGAGCATCAAAATCCGAGTTCAAGATCAAAATTTGTGGTCAAAATATTGATTTTTCTCATTTATGTAATGAAACCATGTGCACGCTTTTAAAAGCATGCACAAGTTCTTAGAAGCACACATGCATTCTTGCAAGTTCACACACATTTGTAACATGTGCAGGTTTTTAATAAAACATGTGGTTTAGTAGCGTGTGCACGTTAGTAATGCATGCACTTTTGTAGTGCATGCATGTTTTTTTACTAACATGGACGCTTTAGTGGAGGTTCGACAATTGTCAAACCAAAAGCATATGTGTGGTGTTGGTAGCGTGTGCATGATTTTGATTTTTACTACTTGTGCGCTCCTATTTCAACATTTTTGGGTACCAAATTTGTGTGAACATTCACTTACCTTAAATATATGGTTCATGGGGAAAGAGGTGAAAGAATAATCAGTAGAGGGATGGTTGGATTTAAATTAGAAGGAAATTATAGGGTACCTTCCTATTTTTCATACGTTTCTTTGAGGGTGACATGCTTTTGATTTCAAATGTGAAAGTGATGTGGAGAGAATCCTAGAAAACAATGATTCTAGGGGAATAATCTATTATTGTTAAAGAATTAGTAACTAGGATTTGATCTCCCAAAAGAAACATTCAATATGAAACCTATCTAGGTAATTAATCTTGGGTTACCCATGGAGTTATGAAGTACTTAAAACATTATGAACGTCTTAGGAGAAGACCAAGGTTTCTTTATTTATTTGAATAAGATTTTGTTTTCGATGATTCTTATTGGATCAATATATTAATTTTCACCTACTTGGATCTTTCGGGATTAGAATACTGGATGAGTTGACTTGTAGGGTCCATTTTAGGGGCAAGTCTCACTTTTCAAGTTTGGGGTAAAAAACTATCTAAGAAATTCTAAGGAAATTTTGAGGGCTTAAAAAGACATGTATTTTTTTCAAAACTTACTTTGGGCCAAGTCTCCATATTATACACACTGATGTCTTTCCAATGGCCCAAAGCTCACCTCAAATGGAATTTGTATGAAGAAGTTATGCCTCTTGCAAGTTAACCTATCTAGTTGACCACCGTGGTATCAAGTGGATACCATGCCAACTCTCATTTCTCGCACATGTGGAGATAGTCACGTGTGGAATATTCTCAATAAAATTATAGAAGTTCCAAAACCCCAACCCTAATTAGGAGTTGGGACATGAAAAAAACCCTAAAATTAACCCTATACAACTATCAGACCCTATTAAATACCGGGTCGTCATGAGAAGAAGGGGGGTCCATTCTTTTGATGTATGGTATTGTTTCGTAGTTCAGAAACAACATGTGAGTGGATGCTAGAGCATAAAAAAGGAGATAGGAGATCCTGTACTAACCATTCTGGCCGCAGAGTCATAGGTAACTCCATAGAAACTACCATTTCCTTTGTATTTACAATTTGACGTAAATAGCAAGGCATAGTCCTCATTTATGGCTAAGTTTTTCCACATAGCGGGTTCACTCAAGGTATATCTTGCGTTCTTGTGTGGATTGTGTACTTATTTTCTATAGTTATTCTTGTTTCAGTTCAAGTTATTTGGAATTCAATAAAAATAAGCTAATAAAATAAGAACTAAGTTGAAAGATTCGTTGTGAAAAAAATTTCTAATGGAATATCCATGACAGTTTACAGATCATCTAAAATGAACAACAAGACTTTTATTTTTTAGTATAAATGGACTTGTGAGAAGGATTCCCAGAGGAAACATAAATGGAAATATAACCATCCTTTAGATTTCTAGAAACTCCTTTTCATGTGTCTAAGATGCTATGAAATAGGGCATGAATGGAAATACTTTGCAAGTAAGGATAAAAGGTAACCTTCGCAAAGAGGAAAGAAAAGGAACCCTAAGAAGAATAAAAAATGGTTGAAAAAGCGTATGTTCCCAGGGAAAATTTGGATCCTATAGTTGTAAGTTTTAAACCTATGAAATGAAACAATGCATGCAGATCCTTAAGCAAAATGTAGATTAAAAAAATGGCAAGTGCACAATACAAAGAGATTTACCTTTTAAAACCCTTAACCGAGAAGACCAATAAAAATTAGAGACACAGCTCTCGCTATCTCATTGTATATTCTTTACCTTTTACAATACAATATTAATGAATTCTATAGCATCCAAAACCTTAATCCATTAACCCAAATTAGATTATAACCCCAATCCATTTACCAGGATTGATTTACATATTTGTGCTACCATTATGCAAAGAATATACCAGATACCCAATATTTTCCCACTCGTTATTTTCTTTGCAAAAGAGTGGTCCATGCTTTGATTAGATCACAAGTTCGTGGAAAAAATTCCCATAGATTCTACCCAAGATAACCTTTTAGTACTAACATGCTTCATCAATGTGTCTGCAATATTCTTCAAAGTGTCAACCTTGTCCAATAATACCTTCTTGTCTTCAACCATATATTTCACAAAGAGGTACTACACATCAATATGCTTCATTTTAGAATGATAACCATGGTTCTTTGCGAAAAATATTGCACTCTAAATGTCACAATTTGACCTTACAACTTTAGGTACAAACCCAATACTTGAACACAATCATGCTACAACCATACAACTTCTTTACTTACATGGGTGGCTCTCATGAATTCAAATTTTTTAGTTGAGAGTGCAATTGTATCTCCAACTAATATCTCCTCCAAATAGGTTAAACACATAACCACTTTAGATATTTTTCTATCACAATCTCCAACCCAGTCTGCATCAACAAGGACTTATACATCTACACTTTTTCTATCCTAGGTCTTCCTTGGTAGTAGATTACATAATATTTGGTTCCATTAAATACTTGATGGCCCTCTTTACATTTGTTCAGTGCTCCTCCACCGGTTTTGATGTATATGTACTTATAACTAGTCCCAGTGCATGGGCAATTTCTGGTCTAGTACATATAATTGCATACATCAAGTTTCCAACAACATTGGCATAGGGAACGTGTGACATGTATTCTTTGTCTTGTTGTGTCTTGGGATACTGTTATGTAGATAAATTTACACTAAATGAATAAGGACCTTGACCAATTTATATTCATGCATACTAAATATTTGCAATAGTGTCTCAAAATAATTTCTATGATTTAACAAAAGTTTCATGTTTCACAATCTCTTTAATATCCATTCCCATAAAGAAGTTAGAAGCAGCAAGAGCCTTCATGTCAAATTTGGAGGATAGATGCAATTTCACCTTCTTGATGAAATTCATGTTGTTTCCTACCCGCAACATATATTCAACATAGAACACTCTATTAATGAAGTGGTTACCAAGATGCTTGGAGTATAGATAGAGATCAACCTTGCTTCTCAAAAAACCTAGTCCAAGGATGTACATGTCAAATAATATTGTTAGTGATAGTTTTACTCTAAATCTTGGTTATAAAGTTTTTTAGAAAGGAAGAATTTATACAAGGACACGAATGGTGGTTCAAAAGGATTTGAAAATTCAAATCCCACTCTAATAAAAGCAATTTATGTGGTTGGTCCTTTGAAAAAAATTCCCAACATGGGATTTCATGTAAAGAAGAAGCTAGAAAAGACCATACACTATGCCCTTTTTACAAGGTATGTGAATAAAATCTTTCTTAAATGCTCATTCATTGTTTATATGCTAACTCAATTTGGAAGGAAATTTAGGTCCTAATTAGTCTTAAGAATGGGATGTGTGGAGCACAAAATGTGGAGAAATCTTTGAATATTTGGTGCAAGAACTCTTAATAGAAATTATAAATATCTTATTTTTATAATTTTTTGGGATCTAGTTAGAAATAAATTCAAGGACTTTGAGGATAGAATTCCTCTTTGACAAAAATGTTCTCACATTCTATTAAGAACAACAAACTTCCCAATGTAGTGGTAAATGAAATAATTAATAAATCAAGTACCTTAACTTAGATTTTCTAAGGTAAGTCATATGTAGGATCAAGAGATTGGGGAGATTCTTCATCTTTTAGATTCCTATTTCATCACATTCAAAGTGGATATAAGTAGGAAAAATATGTGACAACACTATAGAACTAATAGATTTAAAAATAATTATAATGGTGGTATTTTATAAAGGTGCTCAACAGCTATAGAAAATGAGTGATTCAAAGGTCGTGATTTATTGGACGAGGGGAGAGAATGTTTTCGAAAATTTTATTTTATGACTTATTGATGTGTAGATTTCAAACATAAAATCTAATATTAATAAAGTCCATTTTATTCATCTTTTCAAGGAAAGCAATAAGATCGCATCTACTCATTATAAAAAAAATGGATTGCAAATAGATATTGGTGCATGGCATACACTAAAAGGAGGAGGATGTCGTTATATGTATATATGACCCCCTTTTTTTTAAGCATTTTTCACCTCTCTTTTTTTCTATTGTGATCCTTTTTTTCCTCTTTCCTTTTTAATATGGTGATGGGGTTGATAGTTTTATATTTTCAATTTCATTAATCTAAAATAATAACTTATTGATATGTAAATTTCAAACATAAAATATAATATTAAGGAAGTCCATTTTATTCATGTTTTTAAGGAAAGCCATAAGATCGCATCTACACATTATCAAAAAAATGGATTGCAAATAGATATGGGTGCATTGCCTACACTAAAAAGAGGAGGATGTCGTTACTACATATGATATATGACCTTACATTTTTCCACCTATGAAGAGTTTGTCTTTACATTTTTCCACCAGTAAGTGACGGTCAGAGTGTGGTTATTTGTGAAGAGTTTGTCTTTACATTTTTCCACCAGTAAGTGACACTCAGAGTGTGGTTGTTTGGATCAGTTTGTCTCCCTCATTGCTCAGCACTTGGCTATCTGCATGTAGTGTCTAGCACCTGTTGGAAAATGTAATTACTCGTAGATCCGTACCTGACTCTCAGCCGACTCTGTTAGAGTCTGTACCAGTCAAGATCTTATCTATCAGTCTGACAAGAGGGAAGAGTCCACGATTCGGCAATGTAAACCAGTCGAATTTATTTCTGAAGCTAAGTTGTTAGGTAGATAGTTATTACAGTCTTTAATGGTGATTCAGTCGACCCATGTAGAAGCAATCTTCAGGTTTCCTATAAATAGAAGAAGAAATTTGTAAATCAGTTTACAGACATTAGACAGTAGAGAGAACTCCGGGTGAGAAAAGAGAAGTTGAAGCTCAAGCTTCTGTGTAAGTGATTCAGTCGAAGAGCCGAAGCTCTAGATCGACAAGTTTGGACCGACAAGTCTGGATCGACAAGTTTAGACCGACAAGTTTGTAATACTTTATTATTTCTGCATATTTAAATATATGAAATAGTTTATGGTTGAATGCATGATTATTTGGCCGCACATATTTCCAGATTTACTTGGGTAAATGTCTTTTACAATTACTGTTAAGTGAAAGAACAAGAACCCATAAATTTCTTGCCACGTGAAAGTTCCAGGGTTTTATGGCACATTGGTCGACTCAAGTCTTCCTATATATTTGGGCATGTGTTTTTATAAGTTCTTTGGATTTGTTAATGTGTCCATTTTACTTCATCTTACTCACAAGTGAAAAGCATTTGTAATTTCTTAAGTCTCTTAAACTAAGAAAAATACTCTATAGATTTTGACCAAAGTGAACCGACAAGGTCGGTTGTGTGAGCCAACTTGAGAGGTCGGTTGAGTCAGCCGACTGAGGTCAACCGACTTGAGAAGTCAAAGAGGTCAGCCGACTTGAGTGGTCGAAGAGGTGAGCCGATTTGAGAAGTCGAAGAAGTCAGCCGACTTAGAAGTGACAAGTGGTCGAGGTAAAATCAGTCGGTAGAACCGACAAGTAAGTCGAAGTAAATCAGTCGGGTGGAAAGGCCGACCCAAGTTGATAGACTTGTCTAGTCAAGAAATAGACAAGTTTCACCTGACAAGTGAAAAAGAAAAAGAGGTCGGCGTGAAAAGTGAAAATTAAATTTTAATATCAACTGAGCCCTAAACTCAAGTTTAGTCAGCTTGGTTTTGGCTAACTGGTATCAGAGCGAGGTTTATATCAGGGCAAGGTTTATATCAGAGCAAGATTTAGGAAAGAAATCTTGTCTTAAAAGGTATAAATTACTTTTCTAAGGAAAGTTAATTAAAAATTAAAATGGCTTCCACTTCTGGTTCATTGCAAACTCCAATTTTTACAGGAAAGAATTATGAATATTGGTCTTTAACAATGAAGGCTTTATTCAGAGGTCAAGATGTCTGGGAGATAGTCCAGCATGGTTATGCAGAACCAACAGACATGATAGCATATAACAATCTCACACAGGCTGAGAAAGATGTCTTGAGAGAACAAAGGAAGAAAGATGGAAAAGCTCTATTTTTCATACATCAAGCTGTGCATGAAAGCATACTCCCAAGAATAGCAGCAAAAACTAATGCTAATTAAACATGGGATACATTGGAGACTGCCTATCAAGGTTTGGATAAGGTAAAGACATCCAAGCTGCAGATTTTGAGAAGAGATTTTGAATCTCTATCCATGAAAGATTCAGAGAATGTAGACACATTCTACACCAGAGTTGTTGGGTTTATAAACCAACTGAAATCTCATGGAGAAGCCATAGAAGACCAAAGGGTTGTTGAAAAAATTCTCAGAAGTCTTCCCCCAAGATTTGAAAACTTGGTTGTGACCTTAGAGGAACACACAGACATGACGACATTTACCATTGATGAGTTGCAAGCTTCACTCATCAATCATGAACACAGACTCAGCAGAACACAGACATCATTGGAAGGTGCATTTGTAGCACAATCATCCATAAGTCGTGGTAGAGGCAGGGGAAGAAACAACTTCAGAGGGAGAGGAAGAAGTTCTTCAAGAGGAGGACGAGGCAGAAGTCTTGCAAATGTCAATGGTAGAGGAGATAATCAGAACCCAAGTCAGCCAAGTGGTTACAGGTTTGATAAATCAAAAATCCAATGTCATTACTGTAAGAAATTTGGTCATTATGCATATGAATGCAGGAAGAAGCAATATGACCAAGGAAGGAAAAGCCCAAATCAGTCGACCAACACCAGCACTTCGACAAGTGCAATGTTAATGGCATCGACATCTCCACTTGAATGCAATGCTGTTCAAGAAAGTCCACATGACATATGGTACTTAGATTCAGGATGCAGCAACCATATGACTGGTAATTTAAATCGATTTTCCAGTCTAGACACTTCAGTTAAAACCGATGTTACACTTGGAAACAATGTCCAAGTTACTGTCTTAGGAAAAGGCACTGTTGATATTCTAACCAAACAGGGGGAGAGTAAGTATATCCCTGATATCTATCATGTCGAAGGTCTGAAACATAATTTTTTAAGCATTGGACAGTTGTTACAAAAAGGTTACAGAGTCTACATGGAAGATGAACACTGTGTGATCAAAGACAAGCGTCCAAGTGACCAGCTGATAGCAAAAGTGCCAATGAAAAGCAACTGCTTATTTCCATTGAGGATCTTCAGGAGCTTCATTCAAGGAAGAAAGTGAAGAAATAGCCGAGCTCCTCGACAAGAGAGAAAATTGCAGCGCTAATTTGCAAGCTGCATTTCAGATGGAAGTTTAGGATGAATCCTGGTTGTGGCATTTCAGATTTGGACATCTGAATTTTGGTGGGTTGAAGCTACTGCACACAAAGAATATGGTGAAGGGATTACCATTGATCGACAGACTAGAGAGGGTTTGTAAAGGCTACATTTTTGGCAAGCAGCACAGAGAGACTTTTCCAGTCAGAAAGTCCTATAGAGCACGCACACCACTTGAAATTGTGCACTCTGACATTTGTGGTCCAATGCAGACATCATCCATTGGTGGCTGCGAATATTTTCTAACCTTTATTGATGACTACTCAAGAAAAACATGGGTATATTTCTTGAAACATAAATCTGATGCATTTAGTTATTTTCAACAGTTCAAGGCACTCGTGGAGAACCAGAGTGGTCACTGCATCAAGATCTTAAGGACTGAAAGAGGAGGTGAATATGTTTCAAATGAATTTCTAAATTTTTGCAAGACCCATGGCATATAGAAACAATTCACTGCACGGGATACACCTCAGTAGAACAGTATTGTCGAAAGAAAGAACAGAACCATCATGGAGATGGCACGCAACATGTTGGAAGCCAAGCATTTTCCAAATGAGTATTGGGGTGAAGCAGTCGCAACTGCCATGTACATTATGAACCGGTGTCCGAAAAAGAGTGTGAAGAACAAAGTTCCCCAAGAAGCATGGACAAGTATGAATCATAGTGTTTCACATTTAAAAGTTTTTTGTTGTGTTGCATATGCTCATGTTCCAGATGAGTTGAGAAGGAAGCTAGACAAGAAGGGACAGAAATGTATTTTTGTCAGCTATTCTGAAGACACAAAAGCATACAAGTTGTATGATCCTGTCGTAAGGAAAGTGATAAAAAGTCGATATGTTCAATTTGTCAAGAATGAATCATGGGATGGAACCGTTGACATAAATGTCAACATTGTGTTGAACGTCGACAATGATGATATGGAAGAGGAAGTGGTTCAAACACCACGTAAGTCAACTGGTCGCAGCACCGTCAACCCACATGACACCAAGACATGGTTCAGCACAAGGACCATCGACATAAGTAGTATCTCAAGCTACACCGACAAGTACACCAAGAGTGCAACAAACTCCATCAAGCATTTCATCGAGGTCGACATCGACAAAACGGGTGAAGACAAGAAGTCTGCGAGAGATATATGAAGCTGGTACACCCAATTCATTCCCTCTCTTTGCATTATTTTCCCCTATATATGATTCACTAACATTTGAAGAAGCTATTGAAGAAGAAGAATGGGCACAAGCCATGGATGAAGAAATAGAATGCATTGCGAAAAGCCAGACATGGGAACTGGTTGATGTGCCAAAAGACAAAGATGTAATCAGTGTCAAATGGATTTACAAGACAAAGCAAGATGTTGATGGGAATGTGTAGAAGCACAAGGCAAAAATGGTAGCAAGAGGGTTCACACAGCAACCCGACATCGACTTCAATGAAACGTTTGCACCTATTGCACGGATGGATATAGTCAGAGCAGTTTTGGCAATTGCTGCACAAAACAAATGGCATGTTCATCAAATGGATGTCAAGTCGGCATTCTTAAATGGCTATCTAGAAGAGGAAGTATATGTGGAACA
>LPNX011048422.1:230064-389586 GCA_001517045.1 Pseudotsuga menziesii
AAGTGTATGGGCTGAAAAAGGCATTATATGGTTTGAAGCAAGCTCCTAGAGCTTGGTACAGTCGGATTGATTCCTATCTCACTGAAAATGGATTTGATAGAAGTGAAAGTGAACCGACTTTGTACACCAAAGTGAATGATCAAGGTAAGATGATAATTGTCTGCTTGTATGTAGATGATTTAATATTTACTGGTGATTTTGGCATAGCAGATTTTAAAGTAGTTATGGAAAGTGAATTTGAAATGAATGATCTGGGGCTTATGAATTGTTTTCTGGGCATTGAAGTTTAGCAGTCTGAAAGTGGTATTTTTATACCACAGACAAAGTATGCAAGTGAAGTTTTAAAAATATTTAACATGTCTAATTGCAAGACATCCCCAACACCAGTGATAATAGGTTTAAAATTAAGCAAGGATGATGAAGGATCCACTATAGATCCTACGATGTTCAAAAGGCTTGTTGGAAGCCTTATGTATTTGACAGCGACAAGACCAGACATTATGTATGGAGTAAGTCTGATCTCAAGGTTCATGGAGTCACCAAAAGACTCACATTGGCAAGCAGGTAAAAGAATTCGGAGGTATGTAAGTGGCACAAAAGACCTTGGTATTATGTATTCAACCTCAGAAAATTTTAGACTCATTGGTTACACTGACAGTGACAATGGAGGCAGCATAGATGACAGGAAAAGCACATCGGGGAACACACTTCATTTTGGTACAGGTGTTGTTTCATGGGCTTCAAAGAAACAACCCATTGTAACTTTGTCTTCAGCTGAAGCAGATTATGTTGCAGCGACAAGTGCTGCATGTCAAGCTATCTGGATGAGGAGAGTCTTAAAAGACTTGTCACAGAACCATCAAGAACCGACAACAATCTTCTGCGACAAGAATTCAGCCAGAGCATTATCAAAGAATTATGTGTTTCACAAGAGAACCAAGCACAATGACACAAGGTTTCATTTTATAAGAGAGTTGGTGAACGATAAGGAAATTTGTTTGGAATTTTGCAGGTCTGAAGACCAACTTGCAGACATCTTCACAAAGCCATTGGAAAAGGACACATTCTAGTATCTGCATAGTTATCTTGGAATGACAAGTTCTCCACAGTGAACTCTATCATAAACAGAGCATGTCTAAGCTCTGAAACATTTTGTAAATTTTGTTTTAAAAAAAAATCCCCATCTGCTTATAATTAAGGGGGAGTGTTGGAAAATGTAATTACTCGCATATCTATACCTGACTCTTAGGCAACTCTGTCAGATTCTGTACCAATCAAGATCTTACAGTCTGAAAAGAGGGAAGAGTCCATGATTCGGCAATCTAAACTAGTCGAATTTATTTCCTGAAGCTAAGTTGTTAGGTAGATAGTTATTACAGTATTTAATGGTGAGTTAGTCGACCCATGTAGAAGCAATCTTCAGGTTTTCTATAAATAGAAGAAGAAATTTGTAAATCAGTTTACAGACATTAGACAGTAGAGAGAACTCCGGGTGAGAAAAGAGAAGTTGAAGCTCAAGCTTCTATGTAAGTGATTCAGTTGAATATCCGAAGCTCTAGATCGACAAGTCTGGACCGACAAGTCTAAGCGACAAGTCTAGACCGACAAGTTTAGATCAACAAGTCTGGACCGAGAAGTTTGTAATACTTTGTTATTTCTGCATAGTTAAATATATGAAATAGTTTGTGGTTGAATGCATGATTATTTGGCCGCACATATTTCCAAATTTACTTGGGTAAATGTCTTTTACAATTACTGTTAAGTGAAAGAAGAAGAACCCATAAATTTCTCACCGCATGAAAGTTCCAAGGTTTTACGGCACATTGGTCGACTCAAGTCTTCCTATATATTTGGGAATGTGTTTTTATAAGTTCTTTGGATTTGTTAATGTGTCCATTTTACTTCATCTTACTCACAGTTGAAAAGCATTTGTAATTTCTTAAGTCTCTTAAACTAAGAAAAATACTCTGTAGATTTCGACCAAAGTGAACCGACAAGGTCGGTTGTGTGAGCCGACTTGAGAGGTTGGTTGAGTCAACTGACTTGAGAAGTCGAAGAGGTGAGCCGACTTGAGTAGTCGAAGAGGTGAGCCGACTTGAGTAGTCGAAGAGGTGAGCCGACTTGAGAATTCGAAGAAGTCAACCGACTTAGAAGTGACAAGTGGTCGAGGTAAAATTAGTCGGTAGAACCGGCAAGTAAGTCGAAGTAAATCAGTTGGGTGGAAACGCCGACCAAAGTTGATAGACTTGTCTAGTCGAGAAATAGACAAGTTTCACCCGACAAGTGAAAAATAAAAAGAGGTCAGCGTGAAAAGTGAAAATTAAATTTTAATATCGACTGAGCCCTAAACTCAAGTTTAGTCAGATTGGTTTTGGCTAATAGCACCTGCATCTGCTTCTAACACAAGCAACTCATGGATTTTCACATTGGGCTTCCGAATTTGGAGCTATATACTCATCAACAAGTCTAGTGCCACCCATTTAGAGTTACACAAACTCCACCAGTAATGGCAATCATAATGGAAATGGTTGTTCAAAGCCATTGATCTGCTCCTTTTTTCCATCGCCCTTGTCGCACCCCTTCTTTACTTCATTGAGGCTCGCTTTGCCACAACCAATTTTGCATTCTAGCATTGAATTTATAGGCTTAAGGACTGGTGGATTGGAGAAATGACCGAGAGTTTCCAGATATACGAGGTTTGAACAAGGTTTGAGATAGCACAAGAAGAAGAGGTACCTCATCCAGACGAATTCACCAGTTATGTTGATGATGATACATCTTTTGACAGGTTCGAACTTCGAAACTTTCCTCTACGTTGGGAGTTTTCTCAACTATGCAAGTATTCTTTACTATAAGACCCTTCTGCCTTTCTCGTCTTCAAACTCGCCCTTCGTTCTTACTCTATGCTTCCAACATCTCTAGCATGCTTGCTTCCTTTTGAATTCTCTCATCTTTACAACATATAAAATGAGGGAAGCAACAACAAATGGATTTTCCATCAATGGAAACGAACATTTGTATAGTGATGCATATGTTAATAGGAATGAAACTGCTAATGTTAATGGGAACGACAACGAGATTACCACAGCTGTTGTTTCCAATGGAGTACCGAGGATTAGAAACCGTGCTTTTGAAGACAGACGACACAACTACATTTGGTATGAAGAAGAAATTGAGGACAATCTTCGTTATTTTTTCATGGTAAATAGGTAAATTTTGTAAACCTGCTAAACTAAATTGTAATAACTTACCGTTCGCACCGCAAAGATTTCCAAGCTTGGATATATATAGAGAGAGAGAAACAAGTTATTTTTTCACTAAAAAATAAATTTTCTGTCTTTGCAGCATTCCTCATACCAAAGTGACCAATTACTAGGATATAGTGTTGCTCGATAGGGAACCATTCAACAAGGTAAATATACACAGTACACTGTCTAGAAATATATAAATAAAGATTGTAAATTACCTTTTCTCTTAACGTCAACAAGGCTTGCGAACAGGCACTTGGAGTTTGTTATAGGAAGAAAGTTGCAAAGCATGGAAGTGGACGAGTTTATCTATCACAAATTACTAGTGCATCCCACGCTCCTCTGCCACCGGAAGTAAGTAGTTAAGTAATTAAGTAATTTTCATCTAGTAATATCCGTCGGCATTTATCCCTATAAATGTTGGCAAAGACTTGGTTCTAATGATTTTAATTTGTAGTCATGATGTGTGATTTCAGCATCTAAATCGTTTTCATCATGTGTTGTTCTACACAGTCTGTTCCCTCAAATTGAATTCATTTATTCAAAATCAAAGTCATTGTTGCTTAAATTATTTATATTAATTGTTTAGTTATTTGGATAAATTGAGAGTTATGGAAAATTTTTACCATAAAAATCATGTGTTGTAATATGAATTTTATGAATTTTTATAGAAAAATTTAATAAAATCATGTGATGTAATATGATTTTAATGAATTTAAGGGATTATGTGATGTATCATGTGATGTACTAGACTATTTAATGAATTTAATATGAAGCATTCTAGGCCGGGGAACAAAAATGGGAATCTTTGTATCCAGATGGTGATCCTTCAATAAATATCCTTGAATATGTATTTTATCACTGTGCTCATTCCAAGCACATTGAGTAGCATCCCAACAAATCAAATGTACTTTGGTTTAGAACTTGAATTTATACTTATGTGCTTGGACATAATTGACGCGACCCCTGTGTTTCCCATATAACAAGTGATTTTCGATTTGTTTGAATACTGTAGAGATTTTCCCATAGGAGAATACAAATCATGTTTTTCAATAGCCATGCATAGGTTTTCTTCAACACAAAATTTTACATACCTAGAAACATCTAATCTACGTTGGTGATAGTTAGGCATGCATAGTAATGTTTAGACTCACAAAATGACTCATCTCTCTTCCTCTGAAAATACATTGATCTAATTGCCATGGCATCTCTTTTGACAGCTCTACACAATCTATGCCCTTCTCTGCAAAAAGACAATGTATCCAATATTGATATGATGATACAATGACCTAATTTGCATGATAGTGTTGCATTGTTTTACTACATAAATAAGGGTATTAGGTTTAAGACTATATTTGTGTAAATAGTCATAATTTCAACTTTTGGATTGTCTTAAATATCGTTCAAATTGTATTTTATTATCTCGAACATAAAAAAACATATAAAAAAAATTCAATCATTTCAGAAGAAAAAAAACGAACTCAATATTATTTTCTTAAAATTAAACTACAATATCCTATATTTTATCGATTTTAACACTATGGAGACTCAGCCGAGGAGGAAATAGGAAATAAGGCAGACCAGAGGGCATAGGGAGCTGGCATTGCTCATTTCCCCTCCCAAATATCGGTGGAGGATTCACTCTGACAGGTCTTGCAATCTTTGGTTGGTAGTGTGGATATGGGGCAACTTATGCCACTGCATGCTATTGCGGTTGACAAGATACGTATAAGAATGAAGATACAAAAAGACTCCCAGCAACTTAAAGAGGGTTTTCAAGGTATCCAACTTTAGATTTAGCGTTAAATGTGTATATTGGGAAACTCCTCAGAAATGCATAATCATCAATTAAAAACAAGAGAAAGACTAAAGTATCCCTACTACACATTTAGAAACAACTATGTGTCCCCATGCTAACACATTAAGTCGACAATTGTTCAACATGTTAATAAACAATAGTGCCTTGAACAAGCGTCAATGTTATTTATCACCAAGTAATATTTCTTTCTTTTAGAATTAGTTGGGAGTATATTATTACAACAAATCACCATTCCATATGTATAGTTACAAAATTCATTTAAAAAATCACTTTTTCATTCACTTTATGGTAAACAAATTTTTTAAATTTATCCTTGTGATGTTTTATTTATTATTTTTTGGTTCTACTTTAAAGTTCATTTTATCTCATTTAATATTTTTTCTAGGTATTAACAAAATATTTACTTTGTTGTGGGAAAATATAAAATAATTACATAGGCATAGATTTGGTGTTTTTACCAAAGCGCTATAAATCTCAAGTTTGGTTAACTGCAGAAACTATGAGTGGGTAGTGTGCTCTTATGTCTTAGATCCTCTAAAGTATAAAGGTATTTATTTCATGGTTTTAAATTGTGGTTCTAAATTTGTTTAAAATTTAAATCTTTTATCGTTTTAAAAAATTGGAGATATAACATCACCTGAGTTTAAAAAATATGTATGTTCAAGCTATCCAACGGATCAACAGCGAAGTCAGTGTTGGTCCGTTGTATAGCTTGAATGTAAGGATGGCCACATCACTTGAGCTTAAAAAACATGTATGTTCAAGCCATAACATCGGATGGTGAAAAAATAAAAGCTCATTGTCACTCTTAGATAACATAATATACTTTAATTTCTTTGTCACAATGTTGTGGAAAATTGAGCCTTCCGGCACATGCAACTTCTTTTTCGCGCGACTACATAAAGTATTCGTATATGCTTAAATGGTTGTAGTGAGTCTTCTTCCTCTTCTTCAAGTAGGAAAATGGCATGTATAATATCAACTCAAAATACTATAAAAATATATACTTTTCATGCTTCCGCTCCACATAATCTCTTCAACGATTTTCGATTTATGATAGTTGGCCAACAAGTCAATGATTTCTGATCTATACTAGTTTGCCAACAACTAAATTAAGCCTCAAATCTATCACTTGACGGGTAGAATATATGGTGGTTTATAGATCTATTCATATATTGTCATGTCCTAATTTTAGGATCGAAACTATATTCATATACCATCACCTAATTTGATGGTCCAAACGAGACACTATACAAACTGATAATGACCATTATTTGGGTAAGGTAATAATTTGTCAATCGAGTGAAGGGGTTTTTTTTGTTTATGTGATAGGAAAGAGTTTCGAGCCCACGATCGGCCCAGAACGATGGTTGACACACCATTGCGGGAGATTATTCAGTGCATTAGGATGAGGCGAGCAAAATAAATAAATTTAGATGTTAAGTGTAAGAAAATAATTATATTTCTATAAATAAGTAATTATACTTTATGATTTAATGAAGGAAGATTCTTATTTTGAAATTGTATAATTTAATGAAGGAAGAATCAAAATTTATTTTTATGGTTATAGTTGATAGATGTATGCTTCTTTATTTTAAGGACAGCTGGGAAATGGTAATTACAATGTACAATTTATTCTACACATTATTCCATTATTTCTATATTTTAAACCTATCTTTTTTCTTCTCAAAAAGCAATAAAAATTGAAACTTTTAAATTTAAAATTTAAAATTGAATCTTAAGATTTTATCTTTAGTTCTAGGCGACTCTATCTTTAGTTTTAGTAATAGTTATGTCATCCATTTCAAAAAAATAAAATAAGAGTCATGTTTCTTATTGCAATGTTTTTATATTTCATACCATTTTTTTTGAGTTAGAGTATTCAGAGACACTTTCCTTACTGCAGGGATGACAACCACTACCAGCTTGCATCTCACAATATTGATGGATAATTCTCGACCCCAAACCATAAAAAATGTATCGAGCTATTTTCAAATGAATATTAAACTCTGCCCAATGGATGATATAGGTTCCAATCGCATTCATAATGGCTATTTCCATTCCAATACAAATTTCATTCTTCTAACTAAAGTTAATTTATAACACATTTATAAATTCAATTAGAAGCTTAATTCAATCTACAATGCCAATCCAATGGCAAGGAATATGTAGCTTTGCTACTCATCCACCTTTTTTATTATGGTGATAGGATTGATAGTTTTATGGGGTTGATAGTTTTATCTTTTCAATTTGATTAATCTAAAAGAATCTCTTTAGATTTTTTTTTTAAATGTATTGGACATATGATATGTATGTATAATTTATTTAATATAGAGGAATTTTTATATATTCTTAATTTTTTTTTAATGTATTGGACATATGATATATTTGTATAGGTCAAATGTAGATGAAAATGTAGATGGTTCTTATTTTGTTATAGGGTTGAAATTTTTGGTTATTAGCTATTTTAGGATTGGATATTTATCCTTTTTATACACTGAAGTTTATTGGGATTTTATTGAAGTTTATTGGGATGGTAAAGTGTATCTTAATTTGTGAATGTGTTAGTATTAAATAATCAATTGATAAGATTGTATTGATTAGTATTGCACTTTATTTATTTATTATTGAATAGAGAAAATATGTTCTGTTCTATAAAAAAATGTAGGTAAGACTCTCAAATATTATTATATTATATTTTTATTTTTTGGTAAGATATTAGACATATGATATATATCTATAAGTAGAATGTATGTAATACTCTCAAATATTATTATAATGTGTATTTAGTTTATATGAAGGTTTCTTTTGTTTTTTTAATGAAGGACTTATAAATGATGATCCTTAGGGTTTATAGGTAACATATTTTTTAAAATTTTGGGTTATGTTAGAGTTATGTGGCAATGATGTTGTGGTATATAGGTATTCACATATTTTTGAATGTGTATTTAATTTCATAACACATGAAAATGTAGTTTTGTATAATTAAATTTTTTGGGGGAAGAAAAACTCACGGGGACTTCACATAGTGAACATCTCACATAGCATGTGCGATCGTGGGATATTAAAGAATACCCTTAATTTCCAGAGATATTGACCCAAACTCTTTTTTTTGAAACCCCCTCCCAATACTTAAAGCCTCCTCCCCATCCCTTTTTATACCTCAATCCTTATAAACCACCCTACCCACCCCCACCTTAAACCCCTCATCCCCCCAATACCTGCAATATATTGGTTCTATTTTTAATAATTTTAAAACCCACAATATGAACTAACGTGATAGGATATTGGTCAACAAGTGAAGCCCCCATGGAAAAAATATTGCATTTAAAACTTTAAAAATAATGATAAATTAAATTTGATAAGGTTTTTATATCAATTTGTTTTGTTAAATATTCTAATTAATTATAAAAAATAATTATAATGTTTTGAATTAAATATAAAAAGAAATAACATATATACATTTCAACTAAAATGACTTAGATGGTAATAATTTTTGATGAATTAGTTAAGAAGATCTAGATCCACAACTTGAACCATTAAACCAGGGAAAAAAATGAAAGTGGGGAGTGTCATATCTGAGTGTCATATCTGATGACTAGATCCCAATAACATAATTTATTCTAAAAATGTTTTTTTTTATGCTTTTTATTCATTGATATTTATGTGCCTCGAAATGCTATAGTAAATTTTGGCACTTAGATGTTTGGTAAGTTGGTAGCATATTTTTAGTGCTAGAAAAATCTACTACAATTAAGGTTTTCACTTTTTTTGCATTAAAATGTTGTATGGTTTAATTACAATTTACTTTTCTAATGTAAATATAAATGTTTATTTTTAAAAATATTAAATCATGAAAATAATTACATCTTTACTTAATATAAAAAAAGATTAAAAACTATTTTCAATTAAAATCTAAATGATAATAATTTTTTATATTAATCCTACAAATAGTGATAACATATCACACTTTAAATCATAAAAACAATTTCAATTAGAATTTTATTTTATCTTTAAATCAATTTATTATTTAAATAATTTCTCAAATCAAAAAACAATTATAACTTTTCATATTAAATATAGAAAAAAAGAATATTTAGCTAAAATGATCTTAAGAACCATGGTTGTTAATATCAATCTTATGACAAAGGAACGACATGCACATCGTACAATTAGAAATGATTCACAATTCATTAAAGAGCTTAGATATTCAAAACAATTTATATTTTTATCTGTGTTGTGTTAAATGGTAATTGGTTGTAATTTTTCTTATCCAACATCATAATGAAAGAGAACTAATTTTAATATCATAATATTGCTTGGTTATTGAGTGGTTTAAAAAGAAAAAAGTTCTTTTAAAATGAAGAAAACTTGTTTTGATATCATAATATTTCTTGGTTATTGCATGGAAAGCCAAAACGTTATTTTAATGTTTGCGTGGTCATTTTCCATTTTCATTTATTAGACCAAATTGGTTAGATTGAAAAAAGAAATTAATGCAGTTTGCATGCATATTTGGAATTTTCATCTTCGTGATTATTAATTAAAAGTAGATATTATGGGAAGTGTAGATTACTCTGGTTTTGTTTAGGGGTTTAGGATGCTAACTTGTTTTAGCTACTTGTTTTTGGCACTTGTTTTGGATATATTGTTGGATATGATACTTAGTATCATTGAACTCTATATTATTACTTTGATTCAATGAATATTAAGGAACTACATATTTTTCTTCTTGAAAAAAGATTACTGTGGTTTCATTTGCATTTCTCACGTTTCATGAGCTTCAAAAAGCTTTAGCTTTTCTTCATTGAAAGAAAATTAAAATGTATTCACATAGTTACATTTTAATTATATTTACTATTTCATTAAAGTATTTCAATCTATATCAAACACCAAACAAGTTTCACTCCATACTTTTTTAATAATAGACACTAAAAGCAATGTGATTAAAATATATCAATTTGTTCTTATGGCAAATAAACAAGCATAATTTGTAGAGCTTGGTGTTGGGTGGAAAGTCAATTCTTCAAGGTTTTAGAAAGTAAAAGCTATATTTACTAAAAAGTGATAAAATTCATTAGTTAAAAACAACATTTATCAATAAAATTTCACATCACGTTTGTGTCAAGCACTAGGTCAATCTAGCTAGAAAATAGAGAGCTTATCCATTCTTGCTTGTCTAGTGGGCTATCTGTGTATAGGATCTTTGGTAGACTTGAAATTCCATGAGGTTCCACCAATTCTCTTATATTTTCATGTATATGACACACATCCTATGTTCCCTACCCATATGCAAAAACTTAAACCACCACTATTCCCCCCAACTATTGGTTTGTGAAGTGGTAACCTTAGTAGTTTTTCCTAGGTTCCACATAAATGACTACAAGAGGTAAATGTTTATAGTACCTAAGGGAGACGTATAAAACCTATTTAACTCCCCTGGAGGATACTTGACTTCATGAGAGTACTTTCAAGTTGGGTAATTATTGTGTGAGAGTTATCATAATTGTCTCATTCTTGCCTTCCCTTATTTGTCATGGGATTTTATTTCTCCAAGTTAACTACCGGAAGGTTCCATGTAGTATTTGCTTATTGTTTATTTTAGATGTGTTGGGTTATTACTTCAAGTTTGCTAGTTGTGTTTTAAAAAGAATTAGGTTTATTTGGTATTTTTTAAAAGATAATTTGGGTAAAAAAATTAAATAAACAAAAGTGGTTGACCAATTGATCTATCAATCTTGGTGGTTAACAGGGTCTCCAACTACAAATGTCAAATGAAATTTTACTCACAGGTGATTAAATAACCATAACACTAGCCTATAAAGAGAAGTACCTATCCTAATAGCCACCACCCATAACCAGTCAAAAGATTTAGTCCAACCTAAAATTGAATTTATTGAAAATAAAATATGAACCTATTATAATCCTCCCCTGGCGTAACTCGATGATCTTATCTTGATATAGTAGAGCATACATTTTCCCACACATCCCTTTGAATTTATCTAAAACATAAAACACAATATGTATGGAACATGTTCATCTTAGTATCGGGTCTACTCTTACTACACCTAGTGTCTCTAGGGTGAGCTTTAACACTCCTTTGATACCTCTAATTACTTGAACAAGTACTTCCACCCAAATTCCACTTGTTCCTAGTGCCTCTTCATTTAGGACACCAATTTGTCAGTTCACACATTCCAACAAATTCCATATCAATGTCAAAGTACCCTCCATAGGCACTCTGGTGCATAGTTTGAGATTCTCCTTAAGGGGAGGAATTATTCATGTGTCTCCAGTAGGAAGTGTACTTCCACCCACATTTTATGTACCCATGGCAGGATCTGTAGTTCCAAACTTTCGATTCACTTATGGATGGAGAATTTCTCCTAATGTTACCCCTCCATTAAATACTATAATTTTCCAAGGTAGTAACACACCCGAAAATAATATATATAGGGGGTAAGGTATATCCTAGTATCTAAAGGTTTCTTGGGGTAGTCAATCCCAAGGAGGTGGTATAGTCCTAGGTGATAGTTATGTCTAAGGTATTTTTATTCCTATGGGTTGGAAAGGAGTTTCTCTTAACAACACTAGCATATTTACTCATCAATGATCACCATTTTTGTGACTTTCAACTTACCTAACTTATGGTGGTTAACAAATAAACCTATTCACTATCACCCTACATGGCCAACCATCCCGACTAATGTAATAATTATAAGTTCAATGGTCTCAATGGAGAAGACCGATCCACACATGTCATAACTTTTCATCGTTGGTGCTCTCCAAACTCTCTAGTTGTTTATAGTATTTGGTTTTGTGTATTTAAACGTACCTTGACTAGTAGTGGTGCCAAATATTATATTGAATTACTCAACAAATATTTTGTCGATTTTGACTCTTTATAAATGTATTCATGAAACATTTTCAACTAACCATTCATTGCAAAATAGGATGGTAAGTTTTAAATTCACTATATTAGATCATATCAATTTATATCTCTAATGATATCCATGAGTGGAGACATCGACGAAGGGTCATTAGAAATGATATCCAAGATAAATCCCTCATAGTTTGGTTTGTGAAATCATTTTTTCCTAAAATAACCATGTTAGAGGATATTACAGATTCAAAGCAAGTTATTTTGTGTGCATAACCTTGGATTTGATTTACTCACAATTCATACAACTATATGATTTAATACCTCATGCACCTCAGTCTTCATCTGACATCTTGAAACTTACTCTAGGAACACATGTTGGTGGTGTGATTGAATTTTTGAGTCTTTTTTATGTTGATCAATTGAATGGCTAGATGGAACAAGTTTCCATTCATGCACCTACAACTAGTCAACCCACCTAGAATGTTGCAAACATAGCATAAACATATGTTGTTATATTTTTATCATTTAGACAATATGATCTTAGGATCTTGTCTGAGAGAATAACATGCACAACAATTAATCACAAGAGACAATAGACAAAAATATTTTCCTCAGGGAAACCATAAAGGAGAAAACCCCATAACTTCTGCAGAGATAGAATGAGCACCAATGGCAGCATTAAAACCCAAAGACAGAAAGATGATCTCCAATAGTTGTTCTCACTCTCACTTGTGTGAGGTCCTCTTCTCTCACCTATGTGCTATAGCTAGGTGAGTGTGTGTGACAAATAGAGAGTCTCACTCTCTATTTATACTAGTTTTCAACTTGACAATTACTTACCAGGGCCGACATATCTAGGAGAGTCTAACAACCCTAGTGCCCCTCAACTGTGGGGACTTCCCCCCCCCTGATCAACAAGGCGGGTTAAACTCAACTCAATAGTGGGGACTATTGCCTCGACTTACAATGGAGGGTTAACCTCATTGACTTTGCATGAATTTATTATATTAATGAGTCTCTTGATAGGAACATTGGGGTACAAGGAAATACAAATGATTCTCCCGATAGGAACATCGGGGTACAATATAAGTGAATACATTTCGAAGTTACAAATACATCAACAATCCCTCTTAACTAGGAAGGTATTCTCTTGACACAATTCATCAGCACAAGTCTTCTTCTCTAGATCATCATCAAAGTTGGGTCATCAATGGATCATCATCATCACTGCTCCATTATCTCGATCGAATGGTTCTATCTCTCAATTCTACTCATCACAGGAAGTTCTACAGAGCCAGCCCTTTTTCATGCTGGTTGTAGGCCTATCCTCCATGTAGGTCTTCATCTTCTTCAGAACTTATATCTAACCATGGGAGGAACACATTCAGTATCCATGCCAGAAAGTTATGTCGAGCACTTACATCTGACCATGGGAGGAACACATCTAGCATCAATGTTATAAAGGCATGCCCAGCACTCACATTTGACCATGAGAGGACCAACCTGTCACCATGTCAAACACTTACATCTGACCCAGTCAAAAAGGCCCAGCACTTACATCCTCCAACATGGTAGGACACACCATCTACCATCTAAGGAAAGGCCCGACACTTACATCCTTTGGCATGGTATCTACCATCCGAGGAAAGGCCCAACACTTACATATGACCTAGTCAGAAAGGACCAACACTTACATCTGACCCAGTAAGAAAGTTCCAACACTTATATCTGACCCAGTCAGAAATGCTTAGCACTTACATCCTCTGGCATGGTATCTACCATCTGAGGAAAGGCCCTGCACTTACATCTGACAATGGAAGGAACCAATCCTATCACCATGTCAAAAGGGATTTGCACTTACAGCTGACCATGGGAGGCCCCGCCTACCACCATGTCAGAAGGGCTCTGCACTTACATCTGACCATGAGAGGCCCCGCCTACCACCATGTCAGAATGGCTCACAGACTCATCACTTCCCCTTGGAAGGAACCTCGATCTGGAGAACACCAAGATTCTCCCTGAAGTACTCAAACTTCACTTTGGCCATTTCTAGCATAAAATCACATCATGGTTGATTACATCCAAGGATAACCTATGAGCTTTTCCAGGACCGATTACATCCGAGGACAACCTATAGGACCGTTTACATATGAGCAACCTAAGAGCTTCACCAGGATTTTATGCTCAGATAATCTGTCTCACCAACTATGCTATAAATACCTCTTTTGAGAGATCTCGATCTAGATCACAAACTGGAGCTTCAGTTCTCCTCTCTCCCAAGTAGTTGAGAAAGTAGCAACATATTTTTCCTCGGTTGTACTCAGCACCATGAAGGACTCCTTCCTGCTAAAACAAGAGATAACACATTATCCCATACTGAAGCAACACCCCAAAGTGCTCTTCCTATCAATGGCATTTCCCAATCCGAATCCACATAACCCTCCAGGTTAATCTTATGATTCGTATCATGCTTGAGCCCATACTCAATTGTACCATTTAGGTACTTTAGAATATGCTTTGCAGCAATCAAGTGAACATGTATCGGATCTGTCAGCAACTGGCTCAATTTTTTCACACCAAAGCAAATATCCGGCCTTGTATTCGTCAGGTACATCAATGACCTGATCATCTGACAATACATCGTAGCATCAACCATCTCTAATGAAGCAACACTTAATAGCTTCAGGTTTGATGTCATAGGTGTGGTCATGGCCTTGCATTCCATCATCCCGAACCTCTTCAGGATCTCCACTACATACTTCCCTTGTCCCAGGGATATTCCATCCATATTCTGCCACACCTCCATGCCTAGAAAGTAGTGCATCATATCCAAGTCCTTCATCTCGAACTCAAAAGCAAGTCTCCTTCTTGTAACTTTAATGAGTTCCTCTTTTCTGTTAGGAACAAGTCATCGACATATAAAAGGAGCATCATTGGTCTTCAACCTTGAAGTAAATCTTGGAATCCTCTTTACTCTCAGTAAAGCCTAGAGCCATCGGTAATCTGTCCATACTATCATACCATGTTGAACCTTGGGTTCTTCTGCATTCACTCCCTCTGAAGCGGAGCATCATTCTCCCTCTACCTTTTGTACTCTATGTATTCTGTGTTGGAGTGACAAGTAGCTTCCTCTACTACAAATATTCTATGTATCCATCTAGGGTCACTAGATACCAGGATCCTCTATCTTGAAAATGTTCTTCTCACAGCCATCTATGAGCTTGCCATCCTATATAGGATTTCATCTTCAACCTTGTAGCAAAGGTTAAGATCTTCATCACTCTAGGTGATATTCAAGCTCCTTATGTATGTGTTATCCCATGGGTGTTTTCTGAGCTCGTATAAGGCCTTCTTTAATTTGTACACATGAATATTCCTGTCATGTGTCTTAACTTCTGGTGGATGCAAATGTCTCTTCGTATTCTATGCCTTATTTACGTGAGAATCCTTGTGCTAGGAATCTTTCTTTGTATCCCACGATGTTTCCATATATTGCATGCTTGATCGTGTAGATCCATATGGAAGATACTATGGAATTCCCTTCAAGTCTCGATACCGCATCCTAGACATCATTCTTCTTGAACTAGTACTCTCCTTCCCTTTCTTCTTGGCTTCTTATTCATAGCTGTAAGGTTCTACATCAATGATGTCGCTCAACAGTGTTACATAATTGCACTGTGTGTCTGAGGCCTCTTGAAGTCTCATCATACTATTCTTCATTTTGGATTATTTCTTGAACTGTCGTCACTTGTTCTTCAAAATGAGTCTCATCCTTCTTTTCTTGTAGGCCATTGTACGCGATCTTTCCTACAAGTCAAATGCACCAGTTAGAAGCATTTCATAGGGCATATTCACAATGGAAAATTATTATGCATAAATATATAATCATGCAACTATTTTATGCAATACAACATTCTTTCATATCTCATGGAAACTTTCTAGATTCCTTCCATCTCTACCAAGACATCATTGATATTGTGCACTAATCCAATATGTCAGCAAAGAGGTTTAATTATAGATAAGTAGCAATGGAGAGTTGTATAGCACCATGAGCTACTTACCCATCACATGCATATTAGCAGTATACTGTCATTAATGCAAACATTCTATCATGCATAATACATCAACTGAATATAAACAAATGCATAACAAAACAATATCATGAAATGACAATTGAATACTTATCTTTATTTTTTTTGTGGGTAGACTCCTTTCAGCTTCATCATCTTCTTCATTCATAACAGTATCATTTCTTATCCAAATGCTTAATATGGATAAGAGGTTCTTCAAGAATTGAGTTCTTCATATTCCTCATCGCTTAAGGGATCTTCTTTGAATCACGAGTGCTTGATCTTCAGTTGCTCTCATCTTCTCTTATCTTATTATGGGTCGAGCTTCATCTTGTGTGTGCTCTTCTCAGAGTCTGCTGAGAGTAATCACTTCCTTCTGGCACACACTCCTCGAATGAATGAATTCCATGATCCTGGGAGGCCATTCAAGGTGGTTATCACAACTTCAGCATTCTCCACTTCTTCTTCTACTGCTTCAAGTTGTTCTTAGATTTGAGAGGCCCTTGTAAAGTATGACTGTATGGTCTCTGCATTCTAGATCTTCACATTCTACGACTGGTTTCTCAAAGTCATCTTCTGATTTATCTTCTTCCCTTCAAATAGCTTGGTCAAGGAATCAAACATATGTTTAGGTGTATTTAGGGAAGACACTTGTGGTATAAGGTGATCCCTGATTGAATCAGCTATGATCTTCTTGGCCTTAACCAAGTTCTTCTTGTGTAAGGCTTTTAGCCTCATCTCCCTCTGGAACTCGAACCTCTCCACTTATGTAGGTGTCTAATTCATTTTCTTCAAGAACCAGTGAAATCCTATACTTCCATGCGTGGAAGTTGTCAACTTCACCAAGCTTGTCATCAATCTGGTGTGATTAGTCATCTTGAAATGAGAACCTCTACTGTAATAGAAAAATATTAGATCTTACTGATTTGAGGTGTTTGTCTTGGTTCCAGAGCTGGCTGATCTAGGGTTTGTCAGAGAAACCCTAATTTTCAAAAATTGGAATATTTTAGGTCTGATTGGATATAAATATGGGCCTCTTCAAGGTGAGCTGTCCAATGTATTCCTTTTCTGAAAACAGTGGAGGCAAGCTCCCGGAACAGGAAACCCTAGTTTTCCAATTTCCTCTGCAGAAATTCCTAATATTGTTTCTGCAGTATATCCGCAAGTATGGCTCATCTGTTTCTGAAATTTCATTCTAAGGTATCCTCATCTGTCCTCTTTCTAACACCATGAGTTTGAGCAGAATTGTTTCACCAATTGGTACTTATGATAGTTTCCCATGGTGACTTGCTTCAGGATTGTTCAGCATAGCAAACATGTACGGACTACCACATTTTCCTGTTTCATCATCAGGGTCTGAAAATTTTACCACAAAAATTATATTCCATTCCCTATCTATAAAATCTTGTGAAAGTTCATTTGGACCTTCGTAACCCGACATGTAGCAATTCTCCCTAGGTGTCATGTTTAGGAATGAATCCTAGAAGAGGCTGGAACCCTAAATTGGAGGAATCATATCTCCCATAATATAGTGAATATAAGGCTGAAATTTTTACATAGGGTACATCAGGATTTTATATTTGGCCTTTGAAAATTTCATCCCATGAGACTTATTCAATCCTAAGATATAGCAAATGTACCAAAACTACATGTTTTAGTATTTTAGGGTTTTTCGGGCCCGAGGTCAAACTACGGTTAGACTTTCCCGGATTTTTACTAAACCAAAAAATTCAATCTTGTTCTCTAAAATTCGATTTTGATGAGAAGATAAATCTTATGTTGGGATCCCTCAAAAATTTATCTTCTGTAAAAATCCCTAATTTCCCTCAACAAAAACTGAAAATGCCTGGAATCAAATTCTGCTTCAACGGAAAGATGTGCCCTTCAATGGAGAGTTATCCTAGACTCCTTTTGCTGATGGATTGTGGAGAGAGACCCAAAAAGTAAGAAGCCCTAGATTTTGCATCTGCACAGTGTCTTCTTCTCAGTTTAGCTCTCATACCATGTTAGATTTTTATCATTTAGATAATATGATCTTAGGATCTTATCTAAGAGAATAACATGCACATCAATCAATCACAAGAGAAAATAGACACAAATATTTTCCTTGGGGAAACCATAAAGGAAAAAAACCCAAAACTTCCTCAGAGATAGAATGAGCACTAATGGCAGCAGTAAAACCCAAAGACAGAAAGATGATCTCCAATAGTTGTTCTCAATCTCACTTGTGTGAGATCCTCTTCTCTCATCTATGTTCTATAGCTGGGTGAGTGTGTGTGACAAATAGAGAGTATCACTCTCTATTT
Source organism: Pseudotsuga menziesii (assembly GCA_001517045.1). Classification (NCBI taxonomy): domain Eukaryota; kingdom Viridiplantae; phylum Streptophyta; class Pinopsida; order Pinales; family Pinaceae; genus Pseudotsuga; species Pseudotsuga menziesii. The sequence goes on from LPNX011048422.1 coordinate 248,391, forward strand.
ATACTAGTTTTTGACTTAACAATTACTTACCAGGGAGGACATCTCTAGGAGAGTCTAATAACCCTAGCTCCCCTCAAATGTGGGGACTTTTCCCCACTGATCAACAAGGCGGGTTAAACTCAACTCAATTGTCGGGACTATTGCCCCGATTTACAATGGAGGGTTAACCGCATTGACTTTGCATGACTTTATTATATTAATGGCTCTCCCAATAGGATTATCGAGGTGCAATGAAATACAAATGATTCTCCCAATAGGAACATCGGGGTACAATATAAGTGAATACATTCTGAAGTTACAAATACATCAAGATATTTCTTCCCTCGTATTTGTCAAGTACACCAATGAGCCAATGATCTAACGATACATCATGGAATTAACCGTCTCAGATGAAGAATCAATTAGAAGCTTCAAGTTAGATGCCATAGGTGTGGTTATTACCTTGGAGTCCAACATTATGAATCTCTTCAGAATATCCACTGCATACTTTCCTTGGCCAAGGAAGATCCCATCTACTCTTTGCCACACCTCCATGCTTAAGAAGTAATGCATCATATGTAGTTATTTCATCTCGAACTCTGTAGCAAGTATCCTCCTTTCATCTTTAATGAGTTCCTCTTCATTAGTCAAAAACAAGTCATCAACATATAACAGGAGCATCATTGGTCTTACATCTTCAACCTTGACGTAAAGGTTGGAATCCGATATACTCTTGGTAAATCCTAGGCTCATGAGGAAGCTATCCACCCTTTCATACCATGTCCTCGGTGCTTGTTTCAATCCATACAAATCCTTCTTCAATTTGCACAAATGGTTCTTCCTGTCATGTGTCTTGAATCTCAATGGTTGTTCAACATACACTTCCTCGACTACATCATTCAAGAAATTTCACTTCACATCCATGTGGTGTATTTTCCATTTCATAATTGCTACCAATGTAAGTATGGTTCTAATGAAAGTGTACCTCGCCACGAGTGCAAATGTCTTTTCGTATTCTATGCCTTCTTTTTGTGAGAAGCCTCATGATATAATCCTTCCCTTGTATGCTTCCATCTGCAGCATTCTTAATCTTGTAGATCCACTTTGAATTCACGACATACTTCTTTTCTGGTCTCAGAACTATCTCCCAAACATCATTCTTAATGATCGACTGAGACTCCTTGATCATGGCCTCCTTCCATTATTTTTTTTCTCCATCCTCTTCATAAGTGGAAGGTTCTCTGTCAATGATGTCACATAAAAGGGCCATGTAGCTATTGTACGGATTTTCCCTTTTTCTCTATCTATGTATTCCTTCTGGAGCGCCATACCTTTGTGCTTCTCATATGAGCTCTCATGCCCATGATGGTTTTACCTTATGGGAGTCCTTCTCAAGGAATGTCTCTACTAGCTCTTGTGGTTCTTCCATGTCTTGATCTTCATGGTATTCTAGAATTGCTTCTCTAATTTCCATATCTCGGGCTCTTGCATATTCAGCTTCCTCGAGCTCTTTGAATAGGTCTCCTCCTGGATATGAAGTATATCGATTCTTCATCAAAGGTTACATATCTACAGATGTCGATATTATTGAATCCTTGGAAGTATATCTGGTAGGCCTTTGATGTACCACTATATTCTATGAATATACCTTTCTTCCCAGAAGGATCGAGCCTAGACCTTTTCTCCTTTGGAATATGTATGAACACTGGGAATCCAAATATTCTTAGATGGATAACTTCTAGTTTCTCTCATGAGAAATCCTCTTCAAGAATCTTGTTTTCAAGTACTCGATGAGGAGTATGGTTCTATACATATACAAATTTCTTTGCTTCCTCCGCCCAAAGGTTCATAGGAAGATCCTAGTCATGAAACATTGCTTTTACTGCTTCCATGATGGTTTGGTTCTTTCATTCTGCAACCCCATTCTACTAAGGATTTTATGGAGTACTCAACTCCCTCTTACTCCCAGACTCTTTGCGGAGTTGCTTGAATTTTTCTGAGGTTATTTCTCCACCATTATCTGACCATAGATTCTTGATCTTCCAATCGGTTTGGTTCTCAACCAAGGATTTATATTCCTTGAACTTACTGAAAACTTCATTTTTCCCTTTCAAGAAATATATCGAAGTATTACATGTGAAATCATCTATAAAAGAAACATAGTACACATACCCTCTTAATGAGCTAGAAGACATGGGTCCGCATACATATGAGTGTACTTTCTCCAGTATTCCTTTGGCATTTCTCTCACTTCTAGGAAATATCTTCATTGCATTCTTTCCTTGTCCACATCCTTTGCAAATTCCTTCATGATTTTCATGGATCTTTGGAAGTCTAGAGACTTCTTTGCTTGCCAACTGTTGTTCTCTATAGTGCACATGTGCAAGCCTTCTTTGTCATAGTTCGCTTGGTTCAATTGAATCATGAACCAGTTCTTATTTAGGATGTCCCTTTATCTTGTACACGCCTCCATCTTCTTCTCCAATCATTGTTGCATCCTCTATTGTCTTCCCTCTAAGCCACATTAGAACTTGTCCATCTACAAATGCAACTCAAATTCAGTTTGCATCTAGTGCAAAGATGGAGAGAATATTCTTCTTTAATCCTGGAACATATAGCACATCCTTCATCTTTAAGGATTTCCTAGATTCAAGCTTGTATGAATCTTCTCCACTCCCTTTTATGGGGTATTGATAATCATCCCCAATTTTCACCTTGTGAGTTGAATCATGTTTAGACATATTAATGAATGATTCATTACATCATGTCACATGTTTAGAAGCTCCACTATCCACAAGACAATCATTGTTTCTATGTGAGATAGTGCCAGTAAGTGTTGATATTAGAATGTAATCTTCATCTGAATCACCCTTCTCTATTTTGAATCTTTTTTTTGTTGGTTCATCATCTTCAACAACATGAGCATGGTTTCTCCTTTTCTTGATGGGACAATATCTTGCAAAGTGTCACTTTTCATCACAGTATAGCATCGAACATTTGAAGTATCTCTCTTGGTATTATTTTATTTCTTGTCCTTCTTCTTGTTGTAATGAAAGTTCTCCTTTTTCTCCTTCTTCTTGAAGTTCTTCCTAGTGTGAATTGTGAGAGATTGATCTTTAGTTTCTCCCTTCTCTTCTTTTGTCACAAGTTGAGCTTCTTCTTGTGCACATTCTTCTCAGAGTCTGCTGAAAGAGATAATACTCCTTCTTGCACAAATTCCTTGAATGAATGAGTCCCATGATCTAGGGATACCATTCAAGGTAGTCATTGCAATTTCTCCTTCTTAGACATTCTCTTCAACCACTTCAAGTTGTTCTTTGATTTTAGAAACCCTTGTGAAGTAAGACTATATAGTATCAGAGTTCCGTATCTTCACATTCTTCAACTGGTTCCTCAAAGTCATCTTCTGGTTGATATTCTTTCCTTCGAACATTTTTGTCAAAGCATCATATACTCCCTTAGGTGCCTTGAATGGAGACACATGGGGAATGAGGTGATCCTTAATAGAATCTACAATGATTCTCTTGGCCTTAGCCAATTTACTCTTATGAGCACCCTTATCCTCATATCCCTCCGGTTCTTGAACCTCCTCAGTGATGTACTGATCTAAATCATTTTCTTCGAGGATCAGGGATATTTTGTACTTGCATGCTCAGAAGTTATCATCCCATCCAAGATTGTCCTAAAGCTGCGTATAGTGAGACATATTTTCAAATGAGAAACTTAAATGGAAATATAAAATATTTATATCTTGCTGATTTGAGGTATCGAGCCTGGTTTTGGAGCTAGCTGACGTAGGGTTTGTTAGAGAAACCCAAATTTTTGAAACATAAAGTTTGGGAATTATGTTTGTACAGAAATATGTGCCTCCTTGAGGTGAATTTCTCAGTAAGGTCACTTTTTGAAGATAGAGGTGGGAAGCCTCTGAAACTTGATGCATTAGTTTCTCTCGACACCAGTGATAGGGTCAAAAATGAAACTTCTTCAAATCTAAAATTGCTTCCACCAAAATATGTGCCCTACTAAGGTGAGTTATCCTAGCCCTCTTTTCTTGATGATATGTGGATAGAACACCTTGAAATAGGAATCCCTAGTTTATGCATATGCATAGTGCCTTCTTTCAGAGAGGCATTGATACCAAGTTAGTTTTTCTAGATCTTACTAGCTTAATTAGGATATTTTTTCTGAAAGAATAACAAGTGCAACAAGATGCATAAGATATAATAGATGCACAAGACACAAATATTTTCACTAGGGAAACCATAAAGAAGAAAGCCCCGCAAACTTCCTCAAAATAATACAGTCACAAATACTATGTTATAAGATTATCAATCCCAGTAATAAGAAGTATTCCACAGCTATCTATATCTCCTCCCTCTCTCTCTCTCTCATGTGAACTTGAGTGAGAGTGAGGTGTGTATAAATGAGGGAGGTCACCTCCCTATTTATACCTTTCATGTGACTTAACCAAATAGATGATTGGTCCGATTTGCTTCACTAACAAAGCCAAATTCTCCTAGAGAGACTCCAAATACACATTACATGATGTCACATAGGGGACTATTTCCCCGACTTACAACAGAGGTTGTACCTCAAGGTATAGACACAATAAAGACATCTCGAAAGGAGGAAAACACATCTCCAATGGGGTACAACAACATACAATGATAATATACATCATAATATCTTCCAAAGTTATAAATACATCAAAAAGAACAAGCATTGTTGAAGGCCATTAGCACAATTCACCCTACACATTCTCATTTTTTGACATTTGAAATTGACTAGGAACATACGATACTAACTCGCCTAATTATGTTTTAGATTCAAGTATCATCAGAAAAGATGGACCTATTTCAATACATCGTTGATGAATGAACCTCAAACTTTATCACGCCATTAACTTGCTAGAGAGATTTGGTATTCCCAAACTTAACTCCATCATGTACACTATTGAAATATTTCAGTGGTCACTCTTTTAGACTACACATAATCATCATTTCTTTTCCAATCACACCAAGAGAAAGACAATATTAATGGAAGTAGAAATGGTTGATTCCCTTATTGACTATAATATTATTTTGGAATGGATTTGTTCATAGGAAATGACAGTTGTCACTTATTTTTCCCTTTGGATTATTTGTTTTTCCCATGAAGGAAAACTCATTACCATTAACCAATTAGACTATTTCACAACTAATTCTAGATCAAAATCAAAATCTACTGATCCATTTTGTAGTGAGTCTAAAGAAACTATGAATAGCATCAACATGGGAATGTTCAAAGATTCATCTATAGGTGGAGTTCTATTAGTACGCCTCACACATTTGAGTTGTTTATTATCCTCCTTCCAATGACTCTTTGGATACCATTTTTCCTTTGGATAAAGCCATCATGGAAGCATTGTTGAAAATAGAATGACCTTGGGATGATATGCATCATCCTGTATATTTTTTATTAGATATCAAGATGATGTAACTCAACATGAAAAACCTTATTAGTCCAAGATATATTGATAGGTTATAATTCCCCTTTCTTATATAGGATGTGTTTGTAGAAGGTAAGCTGGACAACAATTAAAAAACAATAGCTATTGATATCTCTGTCAAACCTAGCATGGTTAAGAACGTTCTCATTGGTGTTAACTATTCTTCTCAATAAATTAAGTACACCACCAATTTTAAATAATTTCATGATGTTTTCATTTGGTCCTACGAATAAATGGTCGACATCAACCCTTGGATCATCACACATGAGTTAAAATGTATAATTTCAAAACTTATGACCAAAAGATTAGGTTGTTCAAACTAAAGAAAGTATTTTATGTCAAAGAATAGGTGGAGAATTTACTCTACATTTTCTACATATATCTTGTACTCCCCTTGATGAAATGGGTACTCAATACTATTTTGGTACATAAGAGAGTACGATTCAAGTATATACTAATTTTATGGATTTGAACAAAGCTAGTCCTAAAGAAAACCATTTGACCCCATTCAATGATCATATTATCGATGAATGCTCTAGGAATGTTATATTTTCATTCATGGATGGTTTTTATAGCTATGACCAAATTCATATTCATCATGAATACTGGCACAAAACAACCTTCATCTTCCATTGGGGCAGGTTTTATTATACACAAATGATTATTCTTAAACAACATTTCATGAGGTCATGTCCTATTCTTTTCACAATATTAAGAACATTGTCGAGGCTTATTTATATTATTTAGTTTCTTTCTCTTCAAAGCGTATATGACATTCAACTTATTTATGTGTTGTTTTTAAACTATGGTGTCATTATAACATTTTATTAAACCCACAAAAATACATATTTTGTGTGGTTTCTAGTATATTTCTTGGGTTCATTATGTCCAAGTATGGGATCATGGTTGATCCCTTCAAGGTGGAAGTGATAGTTCAATTTCCTACCCCATGTATAATCAGAAAAATCCAAAGTTTACATGGGAAATCAAAATTCTCAGAAAGGATTATAAGGAAATGTGTGCCTTTTAAAACAAAGGGTTCCATTCATTTGGGATGTGTAAACCCAACAATCCTTTGATTCCATGAAAAGAATATTATGTCTAGTCCATTTTTGTGTCCTCCAAACTGTAACAAGGATTTTTTTTATACTTAGCAATGTTGTAGTCAACCATAATCATGGTCTTGATTCAAAAAGATGAATCACAACAAGAATACATGATCTACTACTTAAGAAAAGGACTTTTTGGTCATGAGTTGAGATATTTTCACATTCATAAATTGGCATTAGCAGTAATGAGTGTTGTCTAAAGACTTAGACATTACAACCTTATTATATGTATGCTATTGGTAAACTCCAATCCTATGCGAAATATTTTAACCTGGCATATAATTTGGGAAAGTATTCAAAATGGATTATGATCCTTCAGGAATTTGATTTAGATTTTGTCACATCTAAATCAACTAATTCCTTATATTTTACTAAATTAATGTCTAAGATACCAAGATATAAAGAGGGTATTTAAGTAGACGAGATGTCCTAGTATATATTCAGACTCAACAATGACATGCTCACTTATCACATGATAAATAAGGGTGTATTCACTATCAAGACAAAAACTATCTAATTGTCAAAGACACTTTCTATCACTGAGGTATATACTTTATCTCACATCGTTATTTAACTCATGAGGAAGTTGAGAAGGTTCTAAATTATTCCCATGTTAGAGCATGCGGTGGTCAAATTTTTGGTATGGAAACAACCTAGAAATATTACGTGTGGGTTACTTTTGGCCCTCTATCTTTAAATATTGCATTAAATAGTCCCAAAGTGACACCCTTTTCAAGTGTTCACTAAGAAAAAATGTGCTTCCTGTACTCCTATTCACCCTGTAGATACTATTGGCCCCTTTTAAAAGTGGGAAGTTAATTTGAAGACATGTAAGCACTCCTTGTTGAATGGTCACCATTATATTGTAGTGGTAATCTACTACTTCACTAAGTGGACTAATGTCATGCCTACTTCAACCAATGATGGTGATACAATGGTTCTCTTCATATTTAATCACATTATCACTCGAAAAAGTGTACCTAGATAAATCATGATGAATCATGGATCTCATTTCCATCACTACCTGAAGTTAAAAATAACTAATAAATTGGGTTTTCAGTAAGATCATTCTTCACCTTATTATATTCAATCCAACAATTAGGTATAACTTATCAACAAAGTCTTTAAAACTATGTTGTTGAGGACAATGGAAAAAAACTAATCCAACTTGAAATTGATGTTTTTTTAATGGGTTTACTAAACTCCAATAAAAAAATTCCACTGTGTTTAATCATTTCCAACTTGTTGATGGAATGGAGGTAGTGTTACTGATTGAATGTGAAATACCTTCATTAAATCTAGTTGTGGAATTTATTCCTAATGCTTCAACTTAATAAGAACACCCCTTATACTTAGAAAATTTTGACTAGAACCATCAAGATGTCATAATAGCAAACAATACTCATAAGAAATGTGTCTAAGTATAATATGGAAATAGTCTTTCTCCTCGGGACCTATGAAGATGATTTAGCCTTGGTTTATGACCAAGATAAGACTAAATAAATTAGGAATAAGAAAATTCTAACCTATGTGGCATGGGAATTTCATTGTGAGTAATGTGCTATGCAAATGGGCATATGCATTAGTTGATTACGAATAACTTTCTTTAGTGGATCCTCGTAATGGGATCTACCTAATAAATTAATATTCCTAGAGATTGTTTCTTATTGCTAATATTTTGTTCTAATGACCTTCCATTTCCTTTTCACAAGATTATAAATTTTTTTATTTCAACTTGTTCTCTAATTGCGATTGAGTAATTTATTGCTTGTGCATATAATCATAAGTTGTTTTCTTGCATAATTGCATCCACATTTTGACCTTATGTCAAACCATCACTTGATCTCATCATCGTAGCTCAGCTTATTCCATAATTACCTACACCATCATGCATACTCTCAAATTGTTAATTCATTGTCTAGTGCTTATGACTTTTGCAAACATCTTTTGTATCCATCACTGGAAAGCTCCCTTGTAGTTATAAATGGGTATACATAATTTACTATTGTTCACTGATTCACTCAAGTGTTCAATATCAGATCATTTATTCACACCTATTTATTTTAATTTTTACCTTTTCACCTATATTCATCTTTAATGGATTGACTTGTATATGTTAATGATATACATCAATGATCGATAACCAAATTTTTTTTCATTGTTTGACTACAATTCATTTATTGACATAGAAAAACTCATATAATTGGTATATTGGATTGAATATGTTGGGACATGATGGAATCATCAACAAATGTCACCATCTAGTTTGTGCACAAAGTACACTACATGATGGGAACACTAGAAAATAAAACTAAAATCTAAATTCCAGGTTCTCAACATTTCTTTGATATACACTAAGACATAGATCCACATTATATTTTTGGTGGAAATAATCTAGTGCAACATGGATCCATTGTGTATTGTCTATGGTAATGATTGGTTTTATGTTCATCTTCCCCATACCAACAATGCGATATTGTGGCTATAATTATTATAAATTAAGCATAGGTATGCTTTTCTCAAAGGAATGTTTTGAATATGATAATTTGGTTTATGTTTATAGTGCCTTTCAATCCAAATCCCATAAAATTTTCCCTTGTATCATTTACCAAATATCATCTATTCATAATTCATTTCAAACATCATTATCTCTTTTGAAATCATAAATTAGTGAGCATTATGTTATATGAATATTTTACACCCTTGATGAGAGGAACACAAATATAAGGTACTCCTTGTCAAAATCAATGAAAGAAATGAACATTACCAACTCCATATCAACGAATCACATGGTTATCTACATGAAAATCAATCAAAAAAACATTATCAGTTTATCAGTAGACCATAAGTGACCTGTTTATAGTCTATTGATAGTCCAGTAATAAATCACCGACAATCCATTGGCAGTTTATCGGTAGTCCATTGGAATTTTGTTAACATAACATTAAATATCCATCGACATAGAATTGGACATGAGTGGGAAAATTACAAACATTTGTGAAACATGAATGCATAAATATCCTTGACTTTATCACCCCCCTAGGTTATGAATTGAAGATCCATGTGTAAGAAAAAAGGATAGAGAAAAATGGGATCAAACAGTCAAACACTTAGGGGATTTAGTGGAAGATAAATAAGTACAAATATCATGTTGTCTTTATTGGTATGTAGAGGAATATTTAGTCGAGACTTATGAATTACTAAATAAATTCCTCCACCCAACACAAGAGACCATATATCACCATCAACCAATGGTAGAGACATGTGGCTAAGGGAAAAGGATTGAGGACTCTAGTGAAGGAAGCACAACATATCAAAATTGGGTAATCATTGTTGTTGTAATTTTTTTTTCTAAACTAATAAGATCATTGACATGTTCTCATATACAAATATTTTTCACATAAATAATGGAAATTAATAGCATGCTCAAGAATGGAAAAAAACCAAGAGGGTTTTGTTCTCCTCTTCTTTCCTCCCTCTCATATTTTAGCATATAAAATTGCATCTGATTTAAGGGAATGGACAAAATAATATGAACTTTTGATTATCAAAAGGATTGACCCACCTTCTAAAGACTAAAATTTTGGGGGATTCTTAGAACAACAACAATGGAATAATTACCCAATTTATCTTCTTTTTTTTAAATTACTTTTTTTTTCAAATGGAATTGTGAGGGAGGGTATGAAATAAATGAAATAATTCAACTATATTGCAAATTAGCTTCACTAATGGAGGTAAATTATCTATGGTCCATTGTTTATTCAATGAATTGAGTGAAGAAGAAGATAATAACTTAATTAAGGTTTACATTCCCTATTAACAACTTGAACTGCAACATGTACTAATGTATTTCGAGTTTCACTTAAATCCAAATGGATATAGAAACTATGATTGAGGGCACCATATAGGAATGATTGAAAATCCATGCACACACACACACCAATACTTTTTTCCCCTGGTGTAAAAGATGGCTCTCTTGAGGTGGAAGATTAATGTTAGTGAAGGAAATTATGGATGTAAACCTTGTATACTATCACTACTTGCCACAATTCCCAAAAAGAGTGTTGGAGAAGATAAGAAGGTAATGTTATGAGTTTATGTGGAAGCAAAAGGGTCATCAAATCAATTTTAAGTTGGCCATCTAGAAAACGCTAGTGAAACCAAAAGGAGAATTTTTTTTGGGGCTTAAACATATACATGCTTTGGACAAGACATTGGTTGCTAAAATCCTTTGGAAGATGATCACAAGGAAAACTCTTTGGAAAAGAATAATCATTCATAAGTATATCACCCCCTTCAAATATTAATGATTGGATTATAAATTCCAACAAGATAATTAATAATTCCTCTAACCATTGGAAGGTATTAAAGATGCTAGATCATGTCATCGAGCAATTTCTACTTTGGTAGGTTACTTTACAACTAGGTAGGATTTTTTTCCAAAATAACTTAAATGGACTCACTGTTATCACTAGAAGATGCACCTTGACTGCATAAGGAGCATGGCTAGTCAATCTTTAAAATTGGTTTAATGGGTAACTGATTTGATAGAGTGATGGAGGTATAACAGTACAAAGATTAGGTTGGGTTTAAAGATCAAACATTAAGAAATGTATCATTGTAAAATACAATAATAGGAAAGATTACAAGCATGAATTTATAAAGAATGAATTCGGTTCTATAATAATACATTTAAACGTAATTGCACATCATTATAAGAATCTTGTAATGGATTATCAAGACCACACACAACATAAAATCATAACTAGATACAATTCATGTATAAAATCAAAACAGGATCATGATTATAATCATTTCAAAGCAGCCATCCTACATAAAGAGAAACAGAGTGCATACATGCCCTGCCAATACCATCTCAGTCCTCAGCTGGAAACCTCTTCCCCTTCTAAAAGCATAGTTTTTAAATACAAATAACAATGTCTAATCTCCTAAATTCTAGAAAATGAATTCTATCATCTAGCTTAAAATGAATCAAATTAGTTACAAGAAATATCAAATTGTTGTAGTTGCTTCCTTCTAATCTTGCCACATTATGGATGAATGTCTCAATTAATGCCACCAGATTTGATATGCTTAAATTATCTGTCTGAATATCCTAGAATAATATTTGATGACGAGCCTATGTTGCTAGATGTTCATATGGAAATGACTCAAAAGATGATATTTATGCCACCAATTGTTTAGATCTAGAACACTCTGTTCAATACTCTATTAGTTGATCATTTTGGGCCTGGAGATATGGAGATAACATTTTGACCAATGCAAATGATCTTCCTGGAAAAAATGAATTCGATCCTCTACCTTTGGATACTTTTCCACTTCAAACTCAACATCTGGCTGAAGTTTTTAATGTGGACACACTTTATGTATGAAATTAGTGCACTGATATTCTCTGGCAGCATATCTGAAGATAACCCGTGAACTATTTGGATCCTGAATTTTAAAAGTTCAACACATGGAAGCTTTGTTGGCATCTACGCAATATGGCTTCATCTCATCAGTTATCTATGAATTTGTATTGGCGGACTTCTGATGGAAATACCATCATCATAGTAAAACATTTTAATCTTGAAACCCACAAACTTTTAAATATGCAATTGAGAATTTTTGACATTGGATGCTTACTTGGTAAACTTTGACATGCTATATATAAACCCATTGTTTATACTCTCAACACTTTGTATCACTTGCTTGATTATTAATTTTTCACATTCACTGCCCTCGAGTGGCTTTAAAACTATTCTTTTGTGGCATATGGTCAACAAATATCAGAAAAAAAAACCTTTTTAACATATTTTAACCAACAATGATCTTGCTCAACGTATGGTGCATGCCAAGCTCCATTGTGAACTCCTCCCTTGGCACACACCTTTGTTTTCCCTCTATGAGAGATGTCTTACATGTAATGGGCAGCGAAACATCTATCTATGGCCTTCTATCTGTATATGTTCCTCCTGACGATCTTCAAGATAGTTATCTTTATATTTGAACAAGTTAACACAAGAAACTCAAGGATTTGACCATTTTGATAGCAAAAATATAAATTTCAATGGTGTAGATTTAGTAACAACATATGGCTCTGAATGGGGATGGCATGTTCCCTGCTAGCTGCCAAGAACTCGTAGACCAAGTGCCTTTTTCTGAAATCATCTCTAACACCTACAAATGAGGATAAGAAACACCAGTTCCTTGTATGCATTGGACTGGATTCTTCATCCCAAATCTATGCTGCTTATTGAAAAGCTTGAAAACACACTATTGGCTGAGTGCTACACTTTAAACTACTCTTTAAACTGAAACTAATGCTCAGAAACCGTACTTATTTATATACATATTTTTACACTAATAATTTGAAGTACTTCATCATGTAATATGAAATTGCTAGCATAACCACTGAAACAACTTATTGATTAACTGTATTCTTGATCTAGGTTGAAAAATTGAAATAATCCAATGCATAGAAAAGTACAATCGATGGCAGAGACAACATTCTCTAAGCATGAATTGTCTGATGTTTATTTTGCTCATAGATTCCAAATAATCAGTGACAAGATCATGAAAGATATAAAAATTTACCTCTTCCTGACATTGTTCCATTTGGAGATCAAATTCTATCTACATATTATCTTCTACATGATCGCTGCCAATTTCATTTGTCTGCAAATCTGAAAATTGATGCGGGATACCTTTACTGATTTCACTATTGTTTGTAATTTGTTTAATATCTACTACATATCCAAGTTCAAGAATGGAAAAACAAATCTTTCATATCTCTAGAAATCTTTGATCTGTTTCTATTTGAAAAAGAAACGCCGATGGCTAATCCAATAACTTCTCTTTATCATCCTATTTTCACTAAAGTTGGATTCATAATTATCGAAGATAGGATCGTTGCTTCTCAAATCAATGGAAGTTAATGTGAAAATTTCGTCTTCATCATCTGAATACTTATAAAAAATAGGTTGATCATAAATTAATTGATTATGAAGAAATTCCACATGTGCTGTGATAAATATTTCCTCCTCATTATCGATATATCCATCAAGATTAGGCTGATCTTCAACCGAACTTATCATAACGAACATAACTATAAACATTTGATACAATTTCAAATGTGTCTTTAAAATGATTTCCATCAATAACTTGGATATCACAATGAACGTAAGATTCTTCCTTAAAAACAACAGTTGAAAATGTTTCTTTATTTTCAGCACATTCTAAAACCATAGCTTCTTCATTATACAGTTCTAGTTCAAGTTTATGGGAAGACACATCATTTTTAAAATCATTAGAGAGCTTATGAATATTGTGAGGAACAATTTATTTTCTATTTACATCTTCAATCTCATCGTGCAATTCATATTCCTTGCAACAATTTCCAAATAAAAACTCATTTGAAAAGTACCTTTTACAGTGCACATGGGATACTGTGTGGAATTCCTTCAAGGATGAAATGCTGGAAGGAGGCAATGAGAAATACCACTCACATGCATCACCATCCAATGAATACATGAACATCTTCATATGGACATCCTCGTGCTGTAGATCTAGCAGATTCATGCATTCATGGAACTTGATGAGGTGATATGCAGGATTATCTTCTCTCCTTTCTCTGAAGATAGGTAGAAAATCTCCCCATTCTGTCATAGTCAGTACTGGATGTGGGAAACCAGGAATTGCTGAAAAATTAAAAGGTGCAAACCTTTGAGCCAGAATGGCTTCCATGGTCTTTGGCATCTTGGACCTTGACATCTTGAACCAGTGGAGTCGCCAATATATTTGTCTGTAATGAAGATGGAGTCGCTAGGTGAATAATTTGCAGCCACTATGTCACCAGCCCTCGTTCACCATCAAAGGCTGGATATATTCCTTGTCATTCTTCTCGGGGAAGATATCTTCACTCCTTCGTCCCTGGAAACGGTGCCAAAATATCTTATCACTAAAAGATGCACCTTGACTGCATAAGGAGCATGGCTAGTCAATCTTTAAAATTGGTTTAATTGGTAACTAATTTGATAGAGTGATGGAGGTATACCAGTACAAAGATCAGGCTAGGTTTAAAGATCAAACAACAAGAAATGTATCATTGTAAAATACAGTAATAGGAAATACTACGAGCATGAATTTATAAAGAATGAATCTGGTTCTGCAACAGGACATTTAAAGGTAATTGCACATCATTATAAGAATCTTGTAATGGATTATCAAGACCACACACAAGATAAAATCATAACTAGATACAATTCATGTATAAAATCAAAACAGCCTCATGATTATAATCATTTCAAAGAATCCATCCTACATAAAGAGAAATAGAGTGCATACATGCCCTGCCAGTACCATCTCATCCCTCGGCTGGAACCCTCTTCCCCTTCTAAAAGCATAGTTTTTAAATACAAATAACAATGTCTAATTTCCTAAATTCTAGAAAATGAATTCTATCATCTAGCCAAACATGAATCAAATTAGTTACAAGAAATATCAAATTGTTGTAGCTGCTTCCTTCTAATCTTGCCACATTATAGATGAATGTCTCAATTAATGCCACTAGATTTGATATGCTTAAATTCTCTGTCTGAATATCTAGGAATAATATTTGATGATGAGCCTACAGTTGCCAGATGTTCTGATTGTATGCCTCCAAATATGGAAATGACTCAAGAGATGATCTTTATGCCACCAATTCTTCAGATCTGGAACACTTTGTTCAATACTATGTCATCTGATCATTTTGGGCCTGGAGATATGGAGATAACATTTTAACCAACGCAAATGATCTTCCTGGAAAAAATGGATTCGATCCTCTGCCTTTGGATACTTTTCCACTTCAAACTCAATGTCTGGATAAAGTTTTTAATGTGGACACACTTTATGTATGAAATTAGTGCACTCATATTTTCTGGCAGCATATCTAAAGATAACCCGTGAACTATTTGAATCTTGAAGTTTAAAATTTCAACACATCAAAGCTTTGTTGGCATCTGCGCAATCTGGCTTCGTCTCATCAGTTATCTATGAATTTGTATTGGCAGACTTCTGATGGAAATACCATCATCATAGTAAAACATTTTAATCTTGAAACCCACAAACTTTTAAATATGCAATTGGGAATTTTTGACATTGGATGCTTACTTGGTATACTTTGACATGCTATATAGAACCCCGTTGTTTATACTCTCAACACTTTGTATGACTTGCTTGATTATTAATTTTTCACATTCGCTACCCTCAAGTGCCTTTAAAACTATTCTTTTGTGGCATATGTTCAACAAATATAAGACAAAATTACTTCTTTAACATATTTTAACCAACAACGATCTTGCTCAACGTATGGTGCATGCCAAGCTCCATTGTGAACTCCTTCCTTGGCACACGCCTTTGTTTTCTCTCTATGAGAGACATCTGACATGTAATGGGCAGTGAAACATGTATCTATGGCCTTCTATCTATATATGTTCCTCTTGGCAATCTTTGAGACAATTATCTTTATATTTGAACAAGTTAACACAAGAAACTCAAGGATTTGACCATTTTGATAGCGAAAATCTAAATTTCAATGGGGTATATTTAGTAACAACACTGACATTAGATTGGGAGATGATACTGACTTGTAGTTGTGGGTGAAAAACAAGGTTGTTGGGAAATATATTACCATGTTGGAATATTAAGTTACCATGGATAAGGAGGTTCAGAACAAGTGTTAGTGGTGAGAAAAAAAATTGATAGGTAAAGGAATCCAAAAACACCAATGTGTTTATATGGTTGTTGATTAATAACAAGATTTTGGTGTGGGACATACTTTATAAAATAAACAAGCACGTTTCTATGTTGTATTTTTTGTGTAGGTCCATTGAAGATAACTTTCCCATTCATGCATTAATTTTCCTTTTTCACTGCAAGAGTGAAGAGATGTTGTGAGTTGGATCAATTTCCCAATTAATAGAATGGGTCACACTTTGAGGAATACTTGAATGGTTTGTTTCAGAAATAGATTTTGAATTCTTATAGTTTGTCACAACTGTATCTGGTTATTTGACTTCAAGAAGCGTATCCAACTTCCATGCTAAAGAAAAAAATGTGTGACTATAATCATTTTATGGATGATTTACAAATGAGTAGGCCACCTTTAAATAGGTTTGGCCATTTACATGGAGGGTCACGTCCTCATATTTTCAATTAATGTTTCATTAATTATCCTAAACTATTATTAATTATTAATTATTATTTTATTTTCTATTTTATCTTCGTAACATTTCCTTCCCCTTAGGAAAGCTTTGTCTTCATAGATTGATTTTTATGATGTCGTTCTTCATTTTGATTCTGTGTCGGTATTAGAATCATACAATATTTCTTCAATAGAGACTTGTACTTCCTTTCCATTAATGATTTTGTAATGTATTGTCTGGCGATCCCTACATTTATGGTTTGGGATCAAGTCATCACTGCATAGACAACATTATTAGAGTAAATGTTAGACATTTTAGACCTATTTTCAACTTCATAAGTATATGATTGAGGTTTGTGGCATTGATGACCGAGTGACCAATTATTTCCAAAATATCTACATTATGTCTCTTTTTCTTGTCGATAATTGTTATCGCCTCTTGTTTTTATTCCTTCCAATTTGCGTTATGTTGTTTTTTCTATATGTCTTGCCAATTATACGTTTGGTATGTCATGCATCTTTAATTCTTTTGGAGGTATAGTTTAATACCTCATAAATAGGTTTTGATTCGTTGTTTTTTAGATAACCCAAATAATCATGCCAACAGGGATTCCCACTAATGTGTGAATTCCTCAATGCTTCCTTCCTGTTGTAATCTGGTAATCTTTCTGAAAAATTCATCCTCTGCAATTCCTTGAAACCTTTAAAAAAAAAATT
Source organism: Pseudotsuga menziesii (assembly GCA_001517045.1). NCBI lineage: Eukaryota > Viridiplantae > Streptophyta > Pinopsida > Pinales > Pinaceae > Pseudotsuga > Pseudotsuga menziesii. The sequence continues at coordinate 265,870 of LPNX011048422.1, forward strand.
GAACAAGTTCCAGGTGTAGGAAAATTTTTCACATTTCCACTACATGTAGCAATTATAGGTGTACCCTTCCATATGCATTGACGAATATTTCACCTCCTCTTCATTAGATGTAATATTGTATATGTCAAAGTATCCACCGTTTTGTTTAACTAGGAAACACATTGGTCTTAGCTTCCATTATATTTCGACAAATATATTTTTTCCTTAAGTGGGTACACCATGTAAGGATGATATTGGTTTCTTTTTTATTTACGGTTTGATGGTGGCTTGGAGCTACTAGATGATGAAACTGACATATTTGAACTGATTCATTTTTTGCGGTGATTTTTAGCCTTTTCCTTCTCTACTATATTAACAATAGAGTCTATATTGTTGTTTAATTGTGCCTCCATATCTAGAAGTATGTTTGTTTCAATATCTTGTTTAAGCATCGCATTCTTAATATTAATTTATTTTTCCAAATCTTCATGATTCTTGGGGAGTGTTTCGTGTGTGGAAACGTGGGATGAGGCATCTAGCATGTCTAGATTGGTGACATGGTTTGTACTAGGCATTAGTTTTTGTAACACTTCCATTAATGTATTATGGTTTTGCATCAAGGTGCTCAAGTTCTGTGTTATGGTGTTTATGTCTTATGTCATGGTGCTCATTTTTTCATCCAATTATTTGTGTTTCTTGTTCATGATGTCTAGTTTGTCATCAAGTATTCTATCTAATACCAAAACAAATTTGTTTTTGATTTCTTTCTTAAGTGGTGCATTGCTATTTTTCATTTCTTCCTTCTAGTTTTTTTGGTAGGCGACGAGGGCCTTGATGTCCTTCCCCAATTTATCAATTTCGTCTTTTAATTCCATCATGACTTAGGTCATGGTATGTGGAGGTGTTTATTTGGACCCAATTTTTTCTTTATATGGGGTGAATGCCACTTAATATTCAACGTGGTGGAAAACAAAAACAATAATAAAATTATATAATAATATTATTATATATATTGTGTATTATATTATATGGTAAGAAAATGTTAAATAAATAAAATAATAATATATAATTTATTTATTTTTCTAACCCCATTTTTGCGTGTGGATGTGCGTTGTAGGGATGTCGTGGAAATGGAGTGTAGAAGGAGCAGAGGAAAGTGGGGAGAGCTGTGAGCTTTTGAGGAGGGATGTGGGGGTTGTGGGAGAAGGAGGGAGGCATGTAATGGTGGTTTGATGGGATGGATGGAGGAAGGATGGTGCAGGAAGGGATCAAAATTCAAGCCGTCACATCTCGTCAAAGGGATATCATCCCATCTATGAAGTGGCATTTGAAAATTTCTCGTCATTTAAGATGTTGTTTCTTATTTTTGTCATTAAAAAAAAGTAGAGCATTTAATGTTATATTTTTATCATTTAATCAATATGATCTAGGATCTTATCTAAAAGAATAACATGCACAACAATATTCACAAGAGACAATAGACACAAAGAATTTTCCTTGGGGAAACCATAAAGGAGAAAACCCCACAACTTCCTCAAAGATATAATGGGGACCAATAGCAAAGGTAAAACCCAAAGATACAAACATGATTTTCTATAGTTTTTTCCTCTCTCACTTGTGCAAGCTTCACTTCACTCTGGATAATGGCTTCGTCAACACATCAGCTATTTGTTCGTCCGTCGCAACAGACTGGAGCTTCACTACTCCCCTATGCACCATATCCCTGATATAGTGATATTTGATCTCGATATGCTTCGACTTGTCATGGAACACCGGGTTCTCTGACAACTTCACACAACTCTGGTTGTCTCAATATATACAAGTAGCATCTAACTGGAGATCAAATAAATCAAACAATAGCTTCCTCAGCCATACTACCTCACAACTAGCTGAACAAGCTGTGAAATACTTTGCTTCAACTGTACTCAGTGCCACACAGGATTTCTTCCTGCTAAACCAAGAGATCACACCTGATCCCATACTAAAGCAACACCCTGAAGCGCTTTTCCTATCGATGGCACTACCTGCCCAATCTGAATCAACATAACCCTTAGGTTAATCTTCTGACTCGCCTCATATTTGAGCCCATAATCAACTATACCCCTCAGGTACCTCAGAATATGCTTTGCACCAATCAAGTGAACATGTCTCGGATCTGTCAAGAACTGGCTCAAGGTGTTCACAGCAAAGCAAATATTTGGTCTCATGTTCGTTAGGTACATCAAGGACCCAATCATCTGACGATACATCATAGCATCAACCGATTCTGATGAAGCATCACTCAATAGCTTCAGGTTCGATGCCATAGGTGTGTTCATGGCCTTACAGTCCATCATCCCAAATCTCTTCAGGATCTCTACTATATATTTCCCTTGTCCCAAGGAAATTCCATCTGCATTCTACCACACCTCCATGCCTAGAAAATAATACATCATACCCAAGTCCTTCATTTTGAACTCGACAGCAACCTTACTCTTCATATCAGTAATCAACCCATCCATACCTGTTACAAATAGATAATCTACATAAGTAGGAGCATCACTAGGTTGCCATATTCAACCTTGTAGTAAAGGTTGGAATGTGCTTTACTCTTGGTAAATCCCAAACTAGATAGAAAGCTGTCAATTCTGTCGTACCATGTCCTAGGTGCATGTTTCAAACCATACAGGGATTTCTTCAATCTACACACATGAGACTCCCTGTCATGTGTCTCAAAATCGAGTGGTTGTTCCAAATATACTTCTTCTTCTACTACACCATTCAAAAAAGCAGTCTTGACATCCATCTAGTGTATCTTCCATTTCATCACTGCAGCCAAGGAAAGTATTGATCTGATAGAAGTGTATCTGGCTACAGGTGCAAAATTTTATTCATAGTCTATTCCTTCTTTCTGGGAGAAACCACGAGCAACAAATCTTGCTTTATATTTTTCTATGCTACCATCTGCAGCATGCTTGATCTTGTAGATCCATTTGGAAGTTACAACTGACTTCCCTTCTGGTCTTGGGACAACATCCCAAACACCATTCTTCATGATCAATTGATACTCTTCGATCATAGCATCCTTCCATTCTTTCTGTTCTGCCACTTCTTCATAATTGGAAAGTTCTTTATCAATGAAATCACATAATAATGCTACATACTCGGAGCAAGATCTAGTCCTCTTTCTTTCTCTGTGATTCTCTTCTGGAACCCCATATCTTTCTGCACCTTGGATAGCTTCTCATACCCAAGCAGGTTTCCTCTTATTAGGATTCTTCTCCTGAGGTGGATCTACATGTTCTTGTGGTTCTTCAAATTCTCGATCTTCTTCTTGAATTTCTTTGTTCATGGTTGTATCATGAATTCTGGGTTCTTCTTCAGGTTCTTCAGCATGTGTCTTTCTGGATTTGTTGTAAGCTGAGTCTTCATCAAATGTCACATCCCTACTGATGTTGATCTTCTTGAATCCTGGGAAGTATATTTTGTAAGCCTCCGATATTTCAAAGTATCCCACAAATATACCCTTCTTTCCTAAAGGATCTAATTTAGTTCTCTTCTCTTTTGGAATGCGTATGTACACTGGACAACCAAATATTCTGAGATGGCTGACTTCTGGTTTCTTGTTGGAAAAAACTTCTTCAGGTGTCTTGTTCTCAAGTACTCCGTGTGGAGTACGGTTTTGGACATACACCACTGTTCTGGCAGCTTCTACCCATAGATGCATAGGAATATCTTGATCATGAAGCATTGCTCTTGCAGCTTCCATGATAGTTCTATTCTTCCTTTCTGCAATCCCATTCTGTTGTGGATTATATGGAGTGGAGAAATCCCTCTTAATGCCTGAGTCTTTGTATAACTCTTTGAATTCATTTAATGTGTATTCTCCGCCATTATTTGATCGAAAAGTCTTGATCTTCTTTTCAGTGTGGTTCTCAATCAAGGCTTTGAATTCCTTGAACTTGCTGAATACTTCATCTTTGTTCTTCATGAAGTAAATCCATGTCTTCCTATAAAAGTCATCAATAAAAGAAACATAGTATACATACCCGCTTAGTGAGCTTGATGACATTGGACCACATACATCGGAGTGGATGATTTCCAAGATTCCTTTTGCTTTTCTCTCGCTACTTGGAAATGTCTTCTTTGTGTTCTTTCCTTTCGCACATCCTTTGCAAACTCTGTCATGTTTTGCTTGAATTTCTAGAAGACCTTCAATAGCTTTGCTTGCAAGTGATGCTGCTCTGTAATGCACATGTGCAAGCCTTCTATGCTAAAGTTCATTTGGCTCTACTGTGTCATGGACCAAGGCTTGTTCTAGATGGCCCTTCAATTTGTATAGTCCTCCTTCTTGTTCCCCAATCACTACTGCAGCATTAATAGTATTTCCCTTTAGCCACATGATGACTTGGCCATCTATAAATGCAACCCTCATTCCTTTTGCATCTAATGCAGATATGGAGCAGAGGTTCTTCTTTAGTCCTGGTACAAACAATACTTCCTTCATTGTCATAGACTTTCCAGAGTCTAGCTTATAGGAGGATTCCCCACTACCTTTTATTGGATATTGGTAGTCATCTTCGAGCTTCACCTTGTGAGGTAATTCATTTTTTGATAGTTTCACAAAGGATTCCTTGAATCCTGTCATATGCTTGGAAGCCCCACTGTCTATAAGCCCATCATTGCTTCCATGAGTAATGTTTCCTGTCAGAGAGGAAATCAAAACATATTCTTCATCACTTGAAGAATCTTCACTTTCATATCTAGTTCTCTTTATGGAAGGTTCATCATCCTCTATAGCATGAGCATGATGTATTCTCTTGTTTCCCTTCTTCTTATGGGAGTTAATCTTGTTTCTAGGACAGTCTTTGGCAAAGTGTCCTCTTTCATCACATGTATAGCATCTTAATTTAGATAAGTAATTTCTAATGTTATCTTTATGGTGAAAGGTCTTACCTCTGGAGTGATGAGAGTTTCTTTTGCTTTTCTTGGAGTGAACTGTGAGAGCTTGATCTTCACTTCCCATCTTCTCTTCTCGAGATGCTATACGAGCTTCTTCTTGAGAGCATTCTTCCCATAGTCTGTTGAACTTGACTAACTTATTTCTAGCACAGATTCCTTGAATAAAGGAGTCCCATGATCTAGGGAGACCATTCAAGGTGGTCATTACAATCTCTGCATTTTATACTTCTTCATCTACTGCTTCCAGTTGTTCCTTGATCTAAGAGACCCTTGTAAAGTAAGACTGGATGTTTTCTACATTATGGATCTTTACATTCTTCAGTTGGTTTCTTAGAGTCATCTTCCAATTTATGTTCGTCTCTTCAAACAATTTGGTTAGGGCATCAAACATAGCTTTAGGTGTCTTTAGGGAGGACACCTGTGGTATGAGGCAATCCTTGATTGAATCAGGAATAATCCTCTTTGCCATAACCAACTTCTTCTTGTGTAAGGCTTTAGCCTCATATCCCTCTGGAACTGGAACTTCCTCACTGATATAGGAGTCCAACTCATTTTCTTCCGGGACCAGGGAGATCCTATACTTCTAGGCTTGGAAGTTATTAGCTCCCTCAAGATTTTCATCAAACTTGGTATAATGAGACATCTTAACTGAGAACCTCATACGGAAATACAAAATATTTAGATCTTACCAGGTCAAGATGTTGGATTTGGATTTGGAGCTGAAATTTTGCAGTGCCGGTTCAGGAGCAGATTAGGGTTTTGATTTTTCGGATTTCTATCCAACCAAATGCTTTGATATTGATCTCTAAACTTGGATTTTGGGTAGGATATCAATCCAAGCCTGGGCTCACTGAAAAAATCCACTTCTGTGGAAAGCCCTAATTTCCGGCAGCAGTGTCAGGTCCAAAACTGAAAAACCTCAGAATTGGATTCTGCTTTGACAAAAAGATGCGCCCTAGGGAGGAGATTTATTCCAACCTTATTTTGCTGAAAATTTGTGAAGAGAGATCCAAAAAGTAGGAAGCCCTAGTTCCTGCAGCTGACAGTGTCTTGTTCTTAGGTTAGCTCTGATACCATGTTAGATTTTTAACATTAAGCTAGCATTATATTAGGATCTTTAACTGAGAGAATAACAAGCAAAACAATCAAAACACAAGATACAATGAACACAGTGTTTTTCCTTGGGGAAACCATAAATGGAGAAAACCCTGCAACTTCCTCAGAGATAGAATCAGCACCAAAAATAAAACCCCAAAATAGTAAGATGATCTCCCGACAGCAGTAACCTCTTTCTTCCTAACCCCAATGTCTTCTTCTTCCTCAGCTATGTGATACAACTAAGTGTGAGTGAGTGTGTTAAATAGAGAGGCTAGCTCTATATTTATACTAATTCCCTACTTGACTAAACCCTACTAGGGCTGACTTCACTAGGTGAGTCTAACAACCCTAGTGCCTCGGAACTATGAGGACTTTAACCCTTGATCAATAGGAGGGTTACCCACAATGACTTTACATGACTTGTTTACATTATAGAACCTCATGATAGGAACATCGGGGCATGCCATGACTCAAGTACATTACAGACACATCCCGGAATAAACATCGGGGTACAATACATAAGATATACAAGTGAATACATTACGAAGTTACAATTACATCAACACCAACAATTAGCATCCATCTTTGAATAAATTGCATGGAGAAGCATGATTAGCTATCATGGATATGGTTCTTAGGTTGAGAGTATAATTATGTATGTATCATTAAACAAATACATTCCCTATGTTAATTTGACTATAAAATGCATTTATCCCTTGTCTATTTTTAATGAGTTCAAATTTAAAGTTTTGAAATATGGTTATGTATATGTTTTTGTTTCCATCTAATCGAAAATTTCTTATTAATTTCATCAAAACCTTGTAATCTTAGAATGCCTTGGAGATATATTTGAGCCAATTCAAATCATTTAGACTTATTCGTTACAATCAAAGAATGGGCATTTCAATGGTGTCAAGGAAAGGTCAAAATTGAATCCTTATTAAGTTCATGATACTGAAGTAACAATGCTTTTCCTATATAAAACAAGAAAATTAGATTTTGCATGGATACGGTTCTTAGGTTGAGAGTATAATGATATATGTATGGTTAAACAAATACATTCCATGTGTTAATTTGACTATAAAATGCATTTATCCCTTGTCTATTTATAATGAGTTCAAATTCAAAGTTTTGAAATATGGTTATGTATATGTTTTTTTTCCAGCTAATTGACAATTTTTTATTAATTTCATCAAAACCTTGTAATCTTAGAATGCCTTGGATATATCTCTGAGCCAATTCAAATCATTCAGACTTATTCCTTATAATCAAAGAATGGACATTTCAATGGTGTCAAGGAAAGGTCAAAATTGAATCCTTATTAACTTCATGATACTGAAGTTACAATGCTTTTCCTACATAAAACAATAAAATTAGATTTTGCATGGAATGTTCAGGGATCAAAATATGATATTGTATGGAACCAATTCAAGGATCAAAATATAGAAAATTGTTCCCACTTGCAATTGCCACAAGTTTCATTTTCAAAAATTTTAGTGTCATATATTTAATTGAAATCCATTATTTTTTTAGCACATTTTTTATGAAGTGTACAATCAATGTGTTATTGTCATTTGAAATGCGAGTCTTTTTTATAAACCCTTCATCATAGAAGGGAAACATGAATAAATGACATTCTATCTGAAATTAAGACGATCCCTTCAAATTTGATCCCTGGGTGCAGAACTGAGAGAACACATGGATTGGGATGGCGCGTCGATGATAGGAGGCGGGAGAGAATGCTGAAGCGAAACTGGAGAATATGTGTGGGAAGGGAACTGTGTAGGGAGAAGGTGCATGGGATGGTTCAGGATACAGGTGGATTAGATACAGGGGGAAGATGAGGAGGGAAAGCAATGGAGGTTGACGATGGGAGGATTGGATGCAGAGATGAGAGGTTAAGAAAAGTCATGAAGGTAGATGGAGGAAATAGGTGGGAAGGTATAATGGAAGGATGGTTGGCGGTGGAAAGTGGGTGCGCACAATAGGGAGGGCGTTATAGCAGCAAGGGGAATGGGATAGAGGTTTTCTCAAGTGGATGGGGCGCAGATAGAGTTGATGGAATGTGGACGAATGGGAGATGGTTCCAGAGAGATGGGAGATGGATGCAGAAGGAATGTGAGAATGAGAACTAAGTGTTGAGAAGAAAGAGATGAATCTGAGCTCAGGGGATGAGCAACTGCTCTAATACCAATGTCACAACTATATCCGATTGTTTGACTTCATGAAGCGTGTCCTACTTCCATGTTCAAGTAAAAAATGTGTGAATATAATAATTTTATGGATGATTTACAAATGAGTATACCACCTTTAAATAGGGTTGGCCATTTACATGGAGGGTCACGTCATCATATTTTTAATTAATGTTTCATTAATTATCCTAAACTATTATTAATTATTAATTAATTATTTATTTTCTATTTACCTTTGTAACACCTTTTATTACTCTTTGGGGGATATCACAGACACATAATTTTGTATTGTTTGAATGAAAACAAATATTACATTTTCAATTATTATAATAGATTTGTGCACTTCTCCAATTTTACAAAATGTCTTCCAAAATTTATAGGTTCAAAGAGATATTACAAATATAGATGGGAAATTCATTTCCTTAAGGTCTCTTTGATGGATCTTGTCAAGGACATCAAATGTTAGAAGTATAGGAGGGTTTTTATACTTTTCTTAATGACACTTTATAACATTTAAAGGAAATGTGGACAAAGGGGCCAATAAATTTGTGGATCTAATAGTGTTATGATCACTTATGATGTTGGCCATATCCAAGGATATTATGCAATTTAATGTGTTTGGTGACTCTTACCTAGTTATAAAATGGATGACTAATGAGCATCTCATCCTAAATGTTGATCTCAAGGCCTTGGCCCATCAAAACAAGATGAATTCACAACATTTTCCCCACATATCGTATAAGCATGTGTACCAAGAATTGGATACCTTGTTGATTCTCTTTCAAATGTGGGCTTGAATGTGGGCATGTGTTAGCTCTTGTGTGTGGCTTGAATGTGGGCATGTGTTAGATCTCATGTGTGGAAGTTTATAATGATATTAACATGGATACGAGACAAGCTATATAGTCATATCCATATTTTAATATTTCATATATATATATATATATATATATATATAAACATAGTAATTTCATAAACATTTGGACTCTATTTTTCTATAACTATAACATAGATTAAAACTCATATATAGCATGGTAAGCCATACATATGTTTCGTTTTAAACATTTAAAATAAGAGATGATTACCTTTCATTTTCTATTATAAAAAACATGTATCAAACACACAGAGAAAATCTATTTTTATTATAATAAAAATTAACAAAATATCATATATATATATATAAACACTTAATCACACATATTTATATATATAAACATATATGTATACAGAAACACTTAGACCCTTTCAACTAAACCAATACAACTTTTGAATAATTGATCTGAAAACTTCTAATGCTTCATAGATCAGCCTATGGTGTAATAAAGCAGATTACACTTCACTTGCTAAAATGTGACCCACGTTCGATGAAAATTGATAATGGTTTTGTAATTTTTATGCCTTTCTTTTTAAATTTTATTTAACTTTTGTAAACGTTAATTGCTTTGTTACATCGCAACTTTATCATTACATTTTTTCATTTTCTCTAAATTTTGATTATACAGATTTGGTTTTTCTTTTATAGTTTGTATTCTTATTATCATGACATTATCTTACTTCAACTACTAAAAAAACATGAAGATGAAGACCCTCATAAGAATGAGATAAGAGAGAATATGACAAAAGGTAATTAAAATATTTATGATCAAGCTTATTTTTTTAAGTTTTTAATATTCTTTATTTTTATTATAAATCTATAAGGTAGGAATGAGAAATATTATTATTATTAATTTGAAGATAGAAAGCCTGGCAAAAAAACTCAATTTTCATCAAATTTATATACAATGTGAATCATTTAGCATTTTCAATGTGAATCATGATATATGACATAAATTGAAAACTTAGTAAAAGTATGATCTTTAAAATATTTTAGCATTGTTATGGTGATTATGACTAAAATTAGTTTATTGCTACTCTACTCTTGCACCCATTGCAATCATAACCTTTGATTTTTTTTGTTTTCTGATTGAAACCATTGGAGTAATAACTTTTGATTTTTTTCAATAATAAATGAAATCAATCCAAATACGACTCATACTCTTGAATTCTTTGTTGAGATCAACCTTTTGAGCAACCAAAAGTGGGTGCTCATACAACCCTGGAAAGGAAGGAAAATTATATAAAAAAAACCAATCGACCATTTAAAAAAACAAGTGTATATCTATATTAAATATTGTTGATACATATATTTTCTTGGTAAAAACTCACGTTAGATAATTAAAGTATAAAATATTTTCATTCAAATATTCATATAAATATTTTTTTTTTTTAAATATTAATCAATTTACTCAATACCAAAAATGAAAGAAAGATTGCAATAAAAGAGAGATTGAAATGGTTAGTTTAGTAATTTGGCCTTGCCTTTGAAATTAGATTTAACCTTTCTCTTTGAAATGTAGAAAACCTTAGATATTTAAAGTATAGAATATTTTCATTCAGTTATTCATACAAACATTTTTCTTTTTAGAAAATATTAATCAATTTAATCAATATAAAAAATGAAAGAAAGATTGTAATAAAAGAGATAGATTGGAATGGTTAGCTTAGTAGTTCGTCCTTGCCTTTGTAGTTAGATTTAACTTTCCTCTTTGAAATGGAAAAAACTTCAAATTCCAGGCCTGCGTGCTAATACCAACATAGATCCATCTAAAAGAGGATTTACCAAACAAGAGGGATCAAATCTCTCAAGGTGCAAATGTTTTTTTAAAAAGAAAATGTGTAATCCAATGTTTATAGCTTTAGTTTATCTAATTTATGTTGTTTTATATATGCAATTCTAAACAAGTGGAATAAGCAACAAAGTTGCTTAGTACCTGCCTCCTAAGAAGAGATTGAAAATATATAGCAATAGGATAATTTTGCTATAAAAATATATGATAAAACAAATATAATTACAATTTGAAAGAAATTAAAACAAAAATGAATTAAAAAATGTCCATTTAAATACGATATAGGTTATTGCAATGTAGCATAAAACAAGCATATTCAAGCTTCCTTACATACTTCTAGTAATATTCTTGACTTATGTTATAAAAATATGCAAGTTTCCTTATAGACTAGCATAAATAGGAAATGAGAAATAATAGCTTATAAGACTATAAATTAATATCATTATTGTGAGAATAGTTTATTTATATTTTATTATAAATTTATAATGTTATACAAATATGCATGCTTTTTTTATAGACTAGCATAAATAGGAAATGAGAAATAATAGCTTATAAAACTATAAATTAATCTCATTGTTGTGAGAATAGTTTATTTATATTTTATTATAAATTTATAATTTAAATTTAAAATAAATTTAATTATTTTAAATTGAAAAAAAATATTTTTTAGTTAAATATTTTGAATAATGGATTTTCCAAGAATAATTTATAGATAGTTCAAAATAAACTATTGTTATCAAATAACATGCATATATCTACTTGTTGGGAAAAAAACATGAAACTTAACATAAAAAAATTAAATGCTATAAATTATAATAAATTATGTTATAACTTCAGAGTATACTTGTTTTATCTGTTTTGTCAATCTTCTTTTATTAAAACTCAGTTGTAAAATATAAACAATTATCAATACAAATATGGATAAAATGTATGCAGACAATTTAAAATAAACATCTATAAAAAAATTTGAATTCATCAAGAATACAATCAGTTAAAAATGTAATACATTTGTCGTCACATAAATGACTTCATCGAGTCGTCATTTTATCTAAGTGACATTATAACTACAATTTGAAAAAAACATCTAATTGGCAAATCATGTAAGATGGAGATGAATGCCACGAATCCCATGGATTTCTCTTTTCCTTGTCTTATTTGCGTTTTGAGTTTAAATATACGGCGAGCCGAGAACTGGGAGAAGAAATTAGCGTGTTGTGGAAATGAGTTCCAGAGTAAGACAAGGGCAAGGGGAAAAGGAAGAATTACCCTACGCTCCCTTAAGAAAAGGCCTCTCGTCACCAGAAGAAGATCAGAAGCTTATCACCTATATCCTCGACAACGGGATGCTGGGCTGCTCCTAGACCTATGTCGCCTAACATACTGGTAAGCACCTGCTTGTACTCTAATTTCAATAATTTTCTTCTTCAGGATCATCTATTTTATCCAATTCAATACATTCTATGCCGCAGCCTATAATATGAACTCTAATGCAATTATGATAAGGTTTCTAATACACCATGTACAGGTCTCGAGAGATGCGGAAAGAGCTGTAGGCTGAGATGGGTTAACTACTTGCGGGCTGGCCTTAAACGTGCTGCATTTTCATGCCAAGAAGAGCAACTCATCATAAACTTGCAATCTATTATCGGAAACAGGTTTTGTTTCTCTTCAATCCTTTCATTTAGTTAATTAATTTTTTAAATATTTATTACATTCCATTCCCTCTCACTGTCTTGATTAATGTCCACAACGATGATAAGCAGGTGGTCTCTGATTGCCGCGCATATACTGGGACGCACGAGGACAATGAAATCAAGAACTACTGGAACTCTTCGATCAAGAAGAAGCTCAAGTTGAAATACCACTTCTCCAACACGAACTCCAAATCTAATGCCCCGGCTTCCCGCTGCAATCGCATTTGCAGGACCGATTCGTTGGTTTCTCATACTCATGATGATTTTACGTCATCTTGGTCTGCCCAGGAATATTTGGACGCCATGCCTGAAAGATACCAGACACGTATGAACACCATCCATGCGGTGACCACTGGGGAAAATCAGTTCTGTGATCTGCGTGTTTTGGAATTAATACAGGAGCAAGTAGTTGATCAAAATGATGATATTAACCAGCTGATTTCATATTTTCAGAACTGGATTGATGATACTTCAACCCTGCATTGTACCCATGAGAGTGTCTCAAGCCATGCAGCTTTTCAATCTCCGAGTCTGCCAGCACAAGGCCTGCTTCATACTTGTAACACTACAAAATCACCGACTTGCAATGAATTAATAATAGAGTCATGGCGGACTATAGTGCCACCTGTTGAAGCGCCTGGATCTGCCAATTACTCTCTGGGATCAATTGCAATTACCACCCCTGCTGCCGTTGAAGCAGAGTTCTTGAAAGAAAAAATAGAGAATGATGGATCGAGCACTAGTCAATATAACAGATGGCAATGTGATATAATTTTTATTTTGTTAATTTTATTATTATGATGTCATGTTGCCACATGTCAACTCAAATCCAGATACCAAATTCCAAAGTTTACATCATCTTCTATCCACCAATAAGCTGTTTACAAAATATTTTTTTAACAAAATTAAAAAAAAATATTTTACAAATCCCTAAGTTATACTTTGCAAAACAGATTTTAATTTTTTATACCTGCCTCAAAAGAGAGCAACTAATACAAAAGTCAAAAAAGTTTGACTTGCAATCGATTACAATATACCTTACAATATACCTGCTGAGGCTTAAATTTAATTTAAGTTCATATGTTATGTTTAATAACATTTTATTATTTTATAAAAGATAAATATCAACTCTAAAATGAGCACATTAACTAACTAACTAAATTATAAAAATAAATAAAAAAATTAAACAACTCTAAAATTAACCGAAAAAAAGTTACACAACTCTCTTCTACTCGACTGTAACCCTAGTAGAATGTCTCCATGCAAAAAATTACAGTTTGACCTTTCATATTTTTCCTGGTCCCCCGAAGTAGTTAAAACGTCTCCGAAGTTGCACAAGTCTGTGACGTCGAGGAAGTTGTTCATGTCCTCGTTCTCCTCAGGCTGTTCTTGGCGCTGCTCCGCCCAACTCGGACTGGGAATCGGAATGAGCTTCAATGCCAACGCCAACGCCTCATCAATTGACGGCAACCTCTCCAAATTACTCATGAGGCAATCACCTGATCCCGCTAACAGATTCTCGCCGACGCCAACGCATGTTCTTGCTGATGCTGACCGTTCATCAACGATACTGTACTTTCTTGAACCGAATCCGATCGCGACGGCGATGCAGAGACCCCTTCGCCACATTATTATTATTATCTGCATTGCCATTCTCATGGTCAATGTGCGCAGCAGAGGCCGAAATGGAAGGATATTCAGGCCGACGGCGACTTGAATATCCTGACGGGATAGAGAAGACGCAGAGGGAATGGAAGGAACAGAATCGGGGAAGTTGAATCTGGCGTTGGGCCCTCCAAGGCAACACACCGCAGCGTCGTCGGCGCGGACGGCCTGTTCCGCAGTTGTGTATGATCCCAGCCATAACTTCTCTCGAGATCTCGGCATCCGAATTTCGGATATCCAGCTCCCCCATTTTCGTTTTCGGATTCCCTTAAATTGCGAGGACTTTAATGCTCCAGGATCTTCCTCTGCTGGAGCCTGGGCATGTTCCTCTCGGGAGATTTCCTCCATAGCAGAGTTGAAAACACTGATTCAACAATATGTATATTGCAGTGTTGCTAATAACGCTGCAGGATGCTGCTGCTGAATCGAGTAATTTGTCTTTATGACCATACAAATACTTTAGCGCGGAGGATTTGGGATTTGGAAGCGAATATATGCATTCAGTAGCAGAGGCTGGAATGCTCAAAACGCATAGTTTCTAGGAAGATTTCTGTTGACTTCTGCAGGCGAAGTGATAGTCAATTTGACATTACATATCTATGTCACCTGTATATAAAATCATATAAAGATTTATAAATGGTTTAATCCAGTCAAAACGCATAGTTGCGAGGAAGATTTCTATTGACTTCTGCAAGCGAAGCGATTGTCAATTTGACCTTACATATCTATGTCACGGTGTCACACGTCGCTAAAATCAAATAAAGATTTATAAATGGTTTAATCCGTCAAATTTGACTGGTCAGTGGGACAGCTTTTTTCAAATTCTTATTCTAAGTTGGTAATAAAAAACGGAGAGCAATAAGCACCAGCAGTGCAGTAGTTAATGCTACGGGTGCGAGGGCACAGTAACTGTGGAATTTGATCTTACTGTAGATCCAACGGTTGCTTGCTCCCACAGCCGCAGCAATGCTGCCGAGCTTATTGTTCTCCATAAAATACGGACATATTTTTTAAGGGGCTGCATGTGGGTATTAAGAGTAAGAGACGAACGATTAAATGATTGATTAAGACAAAAGAGTGTTTAATAAGACAAAGGATCTTTACAGCCACCATTAATTAGTATGTGGCAGAATAATAATTGTTGTTGCATACTTATTGTTGGTAGTTGGATTTTAGTACTTTGAGATTCAATAACCTACTAACTTGTGAGATATTTAATTTTTTAAAGTTGATAAGTAAAAATAAATTAATTTTTTTATTTGAAAATATAAGAGTACATCAAAATTTCAATATTTATTAACAATAATTTATAGAAAAAAATAGCAATATGATGAAAAAGAGCTTGTATTGACAAGTAATGAATCTTGTTTATTCAAAAAAAACTATGCTTACTTTACATTGAAAGACATTATTATATATATATATATCAATAAAATTGTCATAAAACAAAATTTTTAAGGTGCATATGAGATTCAAATTCTCGATTTCCCTATTATATCAAACTCAATTAATAAACTACTACTTTTACGTTAGGATCATTAAATTTTCTTATGCGCATAACAAGTATAGTGCAAAATAAATGTTTCTTACGGAAACACCTTCTAACCCAGTTTCTCATTGTAACTATTTCTTACCAAACACCTTCTAACCCAGTTTTTCATTCTAATCAAGTTGTCAATAACATGTATAGTGCAAAATAATTGTTTCTTATCCAAACACCTTCTAACCTAGATTCACATTCTAATCAGGGTTTTCATCTTAGTTCTTAGTGTTCTAACGTGCAATTCCTATACTCCTGCAACTAAAAAAACATAGTTTCCATAACCTTTGAAATCCTACCTTGTACAAAAAACGTCACAAATGTAGAGTGCAAAATAATTGTTTCTTATCCGAACACCTTCTAACCTAGATTCACATTCTAATCAGGTTTTTCATCTTAGTTTTTAGTGTTATAATGTGCAATTCCTATACTCGTGCAACTAAAAGAACATACTTTTCATAACCTTTGAAATTCTACCTTGTATAGAAAACGTCATAAATGTAGGACAAGATTAGAGAGACCGTTACTATAAACGTTTTTTTAAATGATTAAAATGAACACGAGATGGATTTAATTAATTATCCTTTAATGGTAGGACGTGCGCACACTCTCTCGGTTCGGGGAGAGGTCATAGGTTCGAGCCTTGAGTCCTTTGGGGTTAGGCCTTCTACAAGGGTGGCCGGCGTTTTACCACCTCTACCATCCACTAATGTGGGGAAGTATTGTTGGGTTTCCCGTGGATCTTTCCATCTGAAAAAAAAATTAATTATCCTTTACAGAAGAACTTGAAGATAAGGTATATTAAAATTATTTTTATTAATTTTCTTGAGAGAAGCTTAATTTGGTTGTATTAGACTTTCCTATATGGAAACTCGAAGGCAGTTTGAAAAGTTTGAAAATCGCCAAATATTTGGCATAATACAAATATGGTAAATTTGCCTGCATTCTTTTACACATATTGTAAAATAAAAACTATTTAAATTGTATTGTTTTATTTTTAATTTTGTCCATACTTCTTTCATAATTAGTTTTAGATTTAAAAAATTTAAAGCTTTAAAATTTATAATATATATTTTGTTTTATATTTTAATTATAAATATCAAATATTAAATTAGATTTAATTTAGGTTTATTTTATAATATAAATTTTAGTAACTAGTTATAATATTAGATTTTAGTGAGGGTAATATTTTCTCAAATATATTATAAGAAATTTGCTTTATTGTTTGATAAGTTATTTTTTGGATTTTAATTATTTAATAGTTTTAGAATTTAATTTATAAATACACTATTAGATACATATTGAATGGTTGATGTATATTTTAAAAAAATTAAGTTTGAAAAATAGGTTTTTTTAAATCTACAAGTTACCTATTCTTGTAATTTTTCCATACTAGATTTTTTCGTATCTAATCGTATTCGAATCCATATCCGTACTCTAATTATGGTATTATGGAATTAATTATCCATTCATTGAATTCGATGAAATCAGTGTCAAAAAAGACTTTCTTCAATATTGTAATCCAAAGAATATATGGTAGCATTGTGATCCAAAGAATATGTGTTTGCAGATGTTCTTACAAATGCTTTGCTTGCTATTAACTGAAACAAAATACAAACTATGCTTCTGCTACATGTTTCAGAAACATAAATTTACTGGTGTGAGATGTTTTAAACAAACATTTCATATAATATTATTAAACAGACATTCAATAATCCTGGGAAGACCATTAGTGTTACAATCTGGACTTTTGGGTGCTCTAGTTTGCACTTCATAAATTTTTGATACAAGATTTTAGGAAACTAGAAGAGAACAGAAATTGAACTTCATATCTTTTAGATACAATATTTTGGGAAACTCAAATAGAGAACATAATGCCGTATAATCTAGATATGAATATTTTAGGAAACTAGAAGAGAGAACATAATTTCATATATTTAGATACAAAAATTTTAGGAAACTAGTAGAGAGAATAAAATTTGTGGCCCTCTCAGATATTTTAAAATAGAAAATCAAGTGAAGATCTCAAGTATTTAATCAATTTAAATCATATATGTCAAATAGCTATCCAATGTATCCTCTAAAAAAATATGCATTTGTGGCAGGCTTAAAACACCATTCAAAATAGTGAATGCCATTTCCAAAATTAAAACGGTGTATCCAATGGCTCACAAGTGAATCTGGACTAGTGAGAGAATCAAAGCATGGATCCCAGCAACCATAAATAGAAATTCTACTAAAGTTTGGAGTGCACATAGATTTACTCCTCTACTTAAGCATAATAGGTATCCTTAAAAATTCAACAGACATGAATGCTCTCTGTTCAATATTTCTCTGAGAATAGTCTAAATAGACAAAGGTTTATAAACATACGCAGGCACACACCATGGGATGACCGTTGAAAGAAAACAGTCACTACATACTGTCAATAAATAAAAATAGGACTAGAATCTAATTGTTCCACAACACTTTTGAGGCATAGTGAGGTCTATACCAAGAAAGAAGCAATGAATAAGCCGGATAGATCCAACCCACAAACAACATTTGCAATAGTAAGGATTGAGACAAACCCCAAAGTCTAAGCATGACGCTAGCAAGCCCATTTTCTACTAGCAGGTGTTACAACTGATTTTACCATACATGGTGGATCACACCTTTATGGCCTTCCTTGTCCCTATGCAGACTCTTTAGATCCCATGGACCATTTTTGTACCTTTGATGTTTCCAAGATCATCCCTAAAAACATGCATTATTTGCTATACGCAACTTTTAATCCCTTTCTCGCGTATATACGTGGATTTGACCCTTAAACCCGCATACATCGGGATGTGTACAAAAGGCCAAATAATTTTGGAGTTTTCCTTGATGTGGATCCAAATCACTTGTCTCTTTGCCTTCCATATGCCTTGAGATCACTCGGATTTGACCTTCCATTACCCCATTGAAACACTATATAAGGAACCCTTTGGATACATTGAAAGGGGAGGAATTGAAGAGCAAGAAAACTATAGTCCATTGTTGTCGGAGCTTATACTTGAGTTTGCATCCTTTTGTCCCTTGGAGCACTTTGTGTTCTTCCCAAGCTTGCCTTTGCTTGTGAGCTTGCTATTGAGAGATGGAGGATTGAAGTGGTGGAGGCCCAGGTGGAGGACTAAGTTTCTCCGATTCGCAAACGTGCCGACAGAGGTTGTCACTATTGTAATCTCTGATTTACATTAATAGAAATATCTTTTCCTGTCCAATAATGTGTATTTAAATGAGTATTGCATCCATGGATGCTTTTAAATGCTTATATGTTATTGATTATATATGCTAGAGTAGGTCTAACACGATTATATAACATGCTTGTCTTGTTTGCTGAATGTTGAGGGAGTAAATTGCTAATACAAGCGAGAGTGGAAAATCTCAATGGGGATCTACATCAGCCGTTCGGAATAAGGTATATATCGAGATCCTTTGGTGTTAGATATTTGGTTTCTCTTGCATATAGGAAAGGATTGATTTCTGCGATTACTCTGTCTGTTGTAGTACCCCAAGCCATAGGAAGTTTTCTCCATAACAGAATTGACGACCATACTAGGGATGTTCCTTGTTTTTTTTGGGGTTTGGGGGCACAATGTGCTTGATATTCTTGACTTACTCTTTGTTTCTCCTTGTTTATGTGTTGCATTTTATAGTATGTTCATCCATTGACACTCCCCTTTCTTGGTTTGACCCTTGGGTTGCTTTTTACCACTGTCTTTTGTGTATACGCAGGCTTTTGGCCAAAAGTCACATACATACATGGATTTTTGGACAAAAGTCGAGTATACACGCAGGTTTTTGGCCAAAATCCGTGTATACATGCAGCTTTTTGGCCAAAATTCGCGTATATATGGAGTTGTTCTTTAAATAGTCGTGTACATCCTCCCTTTTGGTGAGTTTGATGTTGTGGGAAGTTGTTGGGTGGGTTGTGAGTGTGGTTGTGTATTCCTTGGGTCTGATGTTGTCTGTTGGATGCTTCTTTTGTGACCAGAGACCGCTTTTTCATTGATTTTTCTTTGAAAGTAGTTTTAGTCATTTATCCTTTTTGTTTTGCCATTAGTGCATTACTCTTTTTGTTTCGGTGTCTTGCTGGGCTTGTGTTTTATACTTGTTGTAGAGAATAAGAGTTTTAGATGACTTTTATTGCATTTTTCATTCTTTTATATTGAAAAATACAAGGTAGTTGCATTTTTTGTATATGGATTTGAGGAGGTACTTGCATTGGATTGCTTGGATGAGAGTTTTATTTAGGCTTTCATACAGGAAGGATTGCATTGACATCGAAGGAATATATATTCATTTCATGTAGTGGCATACCCTATTTTTCATTTGACAAATATTTCACTTAGCATTGTTTGTTAGGTGTGCACTTTTATTTCATTGCTGAGTCTTCATATCATTAGTTGCACAGCCATTTCCCTTTAAGTAATTACAGCCAATTAAAATCAATGCATAATAAAATGAATTACACTCTTTTCTTTTATAGGGTGCACCAACAAGATTAGGTTTTGGGGTCTTGGAATAGTTCATTGTGAGTAAATTCTCCATGACCATTAAATGAAACATGTATGTGTCTGTCCAGGTGAGATAGTGAAATCCTTGGTATAATTAGTGTTTCTCAAGATGCTCCTCTTACAGGGGAGTTAAGCACGAGGCAGTGTGAGCGGTTATGATTGGGATGACCCCTAGTTGTAACTGAGTAGCACCGGATATATTTCTAGGATTGTATTCATATCTAGGGGCTCTTTCGAGAGTTTCGGGCTTTGCTACCCTGCCCATATGGTCAATCCTGCCTGCGACTGTCCACCTGAGCATTGATTATATTGAGGTGACCTTAGTTTCCTTACCTAGGTTATCGAGGGGGTACTTCGCAGAGGTTATTATGTAGGTGTCCTGGCCAGGTAGAGGTTGGACAACACAGTTTCTATATGCATTGAAGCTGAGGGCCACTATAATTGGTTACGAACCTCTGCTTGTAGTGTATGGGAGTTTCGAGCCTCTCCTAGGTGAGACATACCTGCTGCATTTGGGAGGTCACATATCCTCCCCTTGGTTTGCTTGTATTTTGGATATAGATTTTATTAGGAGTGTGCTCTTTATGCGCTAGTTAGCCTTTGGGATCACAGTTACTTGAGTATATTTATGCTCTCTTGAGTTTGGGTCCTTTTATTTTCGGCATGCCTGGTATCCTATCACCAGTCCTTGGTCCTAGTACGGACCCTGGTGTCAGACTTGGGGGAATCACAGCCCCTTACCATGCTCATATATTTGGGAATGGTCATATTCCATCCTCTACTCCATTTGTGGAGGATTTTTATTCCCTTCACTCGGTCTTTACACCAGTGGTCACCCTCACGAGGGTGGTAGTGGATATGTGAATTTTGGGTCTACACTTTACATTCATTTTTATGGCCCATCATCCACCGCACTGTTTCCTTTGAATTTATTTGTCATGATCATTCCTCCCTATTCCCCATAGTTTGGATTCTTTATTGACTATTTTGGGTTGTTTTGGACTAATATGGTTGTCTTGTAGGGTCCATTTTTTGTACACTCTCTCTGAGGTTTCGACCCATTTGTTCCTATCACAGGTATCATGTATAAACTAGCATATAGGTTAGGATTTCACATCCTCTTGCATTTTGGATGGCCTTATGACCGTTTCATTTTAACCTTAGGTACGAACCCATTCCATGATGTCATGGAACCTTCATGATGCTGTTAGAAGTGGTATTGTGCGAATGGTAGAGCTTTCCTATACATGGGTGCCCTAGTTAGCTCCCTTTTGCATTTGGTACCCATGTTGTGAGTCCTCTCTTAGTTTCGGGAGTCCCTTTTAGTCCCGCCATGTCCTTGAGCAAAAGCCTCATACTCCTCTTGATATTTTTGCTGGCCTTTTCCCTAGGAATCCCTTATGTCAAGTTGTAATTGCATTATCATGAGTTTTGCTTGCCTTATTGAGCCTTATGTCAGCTTCCCTGAATTTGATTATTATCCATATAGCCCGATCCTGTCTCATGTCTAGCCAAGCAGAGCCATTTTACATATCTTTTGCAGCTTGATTCCCCATTTTTTACTGGGAGGAGACTTTCCCCCGAGTGTCGTTATCCTACACATGTTTCCTTGCATTGATCATAGGTATGTTCCGCTGCTTGGAACTAGTTTGTTTGCCCCTTGACACTCGTCTCCTCCTAGTCTATAACTATAAAGCACTTTTATTCTTTTTCAAGCTTTTCAAAATATTTGAAAAAGTCCAAAAAAATTAAAAAACCAAAAATTTGGACAAGAAAAGATGTTATCTTTGGCAGTAGTCGAGTCGTGTCTCCTTTGAACAGAGCACTGTATATCACATCCGTTGTTTGGGTTAATAGTTTGACTTTAGGAGTTGTACTCGTTTCTCTGAGTTTATCTCCACCGACTGGTTAAGCTTCTAGTCCCTATGGAGCCTCTGTTGATGCCTCCTGTGTCACAGAGAAGTCCCAGTTTTGTATATCAAGTCTATGCTACCTACATTCAGTCATCGTTCACCTTTATGCTCTTGTTTGAAGGAAGTTGAAACCTGAGTCGACCATTCCTCAGTTATCTTGACTTTGCATGTCGGCCATTCCCAGTACTGATACTGGTTCGTGCACATTATGATCGATTCCTTCCACATTATATAGCCTTGTTGAGTACCTCATGTTGGATGATGAGGGATGCATTAATTTCCTCCTTCCAACGGATTTCATCCCATGACTTCAGATCATTTATTCTGGGATAGGAATCTAGAGTCATTTTTGAGTGCCTTGAGACTTGTAGCTATCAGTGGCAGGTTCTCTCACCATCAACAACTTTTGGGAATACATCAATGCCCCTTGATCGATGGATCCTCTCAAGTGTTTGACCTCAACACATTTATTCACACTTGTTAGTTTGCACTCTAGTACCTTGATTCCCATTTTCATTATCGGTGGGTGATCTCGCGCCTGTTAACAATATGCATAAATGACTGGTAATTAGATGATGGACTACTATGTTCGACCTCGACACCTCTATTCGAATGGTAGGACATGTACTCATAGTGGATTGTGTAGAAGACCTTCTAGATGGGTGGCATCTCATATATGCTACCTCCTTAATCGTGCCAGTGTTCATCAGATTTCAGCTCTCATGACTTGACTCCAATATATGTTAGATATTTCCAGCCATTATGGAGATCTTAATCCATTATATATCTTCAACTTTCATGGAGATCATGATCCTTTGTATATCTTCATCATGGAGATTCTGATCTATCTATATTGTACGTGGTGATGACCACTCATGTCATATTTTGTATCATGCCTATTCATGGCCATTGTACTCTTATGTATTCGAGACTGCTATACCTACTTGCAGTTATGTGCAGAGTTTGATTATTGTATTGTACTGATGGATGGCTGGTTCTTCCACCTGGTTCTTCATCACTCCACTTCTGGGATGGAATTATAATGTATTTCAGCCATCGTATCACCCCTCTGACCTCACACATTAGGGGGCATCTCTTACAGCTGATTTTACCACACATGGTGGATCACACCTTTATGGCCTTCCCTATCCCTCTGTAGACTCTTTAGAACCTCTGGGCCATTTTTGTACCTTTGATGTTTCCAAGATCATCCCTAAAAACATGCATTATTTTCTATACGCGACTTTTAATCCCTTTCTCGCGTATATACGTGGATTTGACCCTTAAACCCACGTACATCAAGATGTGTGCAAAAGGCCAAATAATTTTGGATTTTTCCTTGATGTGGATTCGAATCACTTGTCTCTTAGCCTTCCATATGCCTTGAGATCGCTTGGATTTGACATTCCATTACCCCATTGAAGCACTATATAAGGAACCCTTTGGATACACTAAAAGGGGAGGAATTGAAGAGCAAGAAAACTATAGTCCATTGTTGCCGAAGCTTATACTTGAGTCTGCATCCCTTTGTCCCTTGGAGCACTTTATGTTCTTCCCAAGATTTTCTTTTCTTGTGAGCTTGCTATTGAGAGATGGAGGATTGAAGTGGTGAAGGCCCAGGTGGAGGAATCAGTTTCTCCGATTCGCAGACGTGCCGACAGAGGGTGTCACTATTGTAATCTCTTATTTATATTAATAGAAATATATTTTCCTGTCCAATAATGTGTATTTAAATGAGTATTGAATCCATGGATGCTTTTAAATGATTATATGTTATTGATTATATATGCTAGAGTAGGTCTAACACGATTATATAGCATGCTTGTCTTGTTTGCTAAATGTTGAGGGAGCAAATTGCTAATACAAGCGAGAGTGGAAAAGCTCAACGGTGATCTACATCAACCGTCCTTATTCGGAATAAGGTATGTATCGAGATCCTTTAGTGTTAGATATTTGGTTTCTCTTGCATATACGAAATGATTGATTTCTGCGGTTACTCTATCTGTTGTGGTACCCCAAGCCATAGGAAGTTTTCTCTGTAATAATAGGAGAACTATATCACCTTCAACTATCTAATGCAGTTGGTCCAAAACAGGAATTCAAAATAGGACTCTGTATCCATTGCACTAAATACCTCTTCTTAATGCCATTGACATTGTAATTGGCCCCAAATTTGTCTGTAAGTACTTGTCCAGTGTAAGATCCACCGCCTCTAGTCCCATAAAGGCCTTCACACATATCTACAATCTTAGTAGGAGAAGTAGGATCCTCACCATCATGCCAGGAATTGATCAGGGGATTCAAAGAAATATCATCCAATTCATGGGAAATCACACTTATCATCCCATCAATCCCAACATCCCCATTAGGGGGCTTGAATACCTTCATTCCAGTCATATAACTTGGCATTGCAAAAGGATAAGCACCGAATTTTGGGAACTGCTTTCTAGAGTGCCCAATCCATGCATAAGACAGTGTGTATCCTACAATGGAAGGGAATGTAAAATAATGAAACCAACAGACTGCCCTGCAGAAGTCATGGACAACAACATTACTAGAGGTGAGGAGAAGATAAAGGCCATTCTTGGCATCAATAGGAAGGGGACTAATCTTGGCACTTATGGAATTCTTTATCACTTCCTGAACAGTCATCCTACTTAGTATATTACCATGGGAATATTAATCCTCATGCTCACTAGCAATAACTATGTTTATGTTAATATTGGCACCAATCTGATCAGTATAGAATTGCACTATTTGCTACCACTGACCCACATAAGGGCTCTTGGTATTATTAGAGATAGATAGCAGAAAATCATTGATAATCCTCCTCTCCTTCTTGCTCCATATTCCATACCAAATTGTATGGACATTGATGGTAGAAGTCAACACAAGCCCCATATGGTACCTCATATTCACAAACATTGAAGACGCTTCATGCTTCTTTGAACCCCCAAACTGTAAATCTGGCTTGTTGGGTTGTTGTTTCAGTCCCAAAGCAATAGTAGACTGATTGAAATATTGAGGCCATGGCCTCCACGATTCAACTAGGTATTCTAACTCCTCAAAGGAGTCTTCCAACCATCATAGACACAAGTGTTCTAATCATTAAAGAAAAAATAAATGACCAACATAGAATAAGAAGCCAAGGAAAATTTGACAATGATAGCGACATAGAGACATATACAAGGGCCCAACAAAACCTAAACAACCCCTAGAAGGCTAACCCAACTATGAAAACCAAAAAAAAAAGAACGACGAGACCAAGTAGTTAACCGACCTTAATTTCCTCGTGTCCTGGACCAACTTGCCTCAACAATTTGATAGTTGGTGTTGGTATTGTCGACCATCTCATCTAACGTTCACTGAATGTTTTCCAAATCCTCGCGAATTCGACAAGTCATTATTAGGGTGACTACGTTAAAAACCTCTTGATGCTACAAAACCCAAGTGATTATACAGAGATTACTATTTTAACATTTTAAAGAGATTCAAGCATTTCATAGCTCTAAAAATTACGAGAAAATTACAGTTTCATTCATTCATTTGATAAAGATCAAGTTTCTAACAAAAATCAGTCCTTAAAAAGTAAGACAGTAAAATGGCTTAGTCTTAAAGAATAAAATCTCAATACCACAAGCATGGCCCTGCTGCCAGCAGGCGTCCATAGCCTCGACAGGGTTGCTTCAAAACCCACAAAATGCCAGTATCCCATCTGCTAGTTATAAATATACAATTATGGTTGGGGTGAACTGTTACCATTATTTTCTTTTTAATTTTATTACTCATGCAGGCCATGGTTCTGGCTTGGTAACCAGATAGTAACCATGTCAGTCACCAGTCTACATTACAGTAAAATGAACCGGCTCGTGATGAGACCTTTCACCCCTCAGAGTTTTCTGTCCAAGGGTCATTGCCCAGGCTTGGTGACCGGAGACGACAATGTTACTGGATGCAAACCTATGATCCTGAGCAGATCAACTCGCTATGAGACCTTCTGTCCTTCAGATTGTTTTTGCAAATGTTCAAGTCCATCCTTGTCCAGAACGTAATTATTGTCAATCTCAAATGAAATTATCTTAGCAGATGGGGAGGCAAATATGATCCTCTTTACGAGAAGGGATGGCGTAAAAGATTTAAATAGATAACTTTACCAAGTACTGCCCTAATCCCTTTGGGAAAATCTTTGCAGAGACTGATATAGTTAATTAATATTAACATGGTTTAAGACTTTCTGGTAAAATCTAGAACGATGATAACACCATTCTCTGTTCAAGAAGTAAAACAGAATGACAGTTTCCAGAATAGTAATGACTTCATGCATGATTTACAGATCAATTACAGAACTTAAAATCAGTCGTCAGTTTGAGGTTTGATAAATTGATCAGGTTCACAACACACAAATAAAACAGCAAATAAATATGGGAAAACATAAACAAATCAAAAGAAAAGGAAATAAAATACACCAATCAAACACACCACACCAGGTATATACAGGATAATTTCTTGGGGGGGATCAGCAAAAATATCTCTTAATCAGGTGACCATTTACTGGAAGGTTGTCAATTTCACCTTCCAATGTTTGCAACCTGAAAGTGCTAGGACCAAGTTTTTCTGTAATAATAAATGGTCCCAGCCACAGGCATTGGAACTTTGTATGTTTTCCCTTATCTTCGTGCTCTTTGTCCCATTTCAGGACTAAGTCACCTATTTCCAAATCCCGACTGACTGACTTTCTGAGATCAAACCAATGCTTCACGGTCTGCTGGTGTTTATCAAACTTTTTCCTAGCCAACTCCCTATCTTCCTCCAGTTTATGCAAGGTGTTAATTCGATGTTCCATGGCAGAACATGGTGTCTCCTGCACTGATTGGGAGAGCTGTAAAGAGGGTAAGAACAAATGAGGAGGCAAAATAGCTTCCTTTCCATATACCAGGAAAAAGGGAGAGTTTCCTATGGTAGCTTTGGGGGTCACTCTGTCAGCCCACAAGGCATTCGATAAGGCATTCCTGTGATGATTTACCACCGTACGTTTCAGAATCTTGATTAAATTTTTATTAGAATATTCTGCTAACCCGTTACCCTGGGGATAATAATTAGCTGAATAATTTAATTTTATTCCCTTTTCCAATGCATACTCAGTTAATTTAACAGAAGAAAAATAAGTTGCATTGTCAAAAATCAAGGATTCAGGAACACCGAATCTGGTGATAATAAAAGAATCAAGGAATGATATCACCTGTTCCGAATTAACTACTCGCAAAGGGATGGCTTCAACCCATCTAGTGAAGTAGTCTGTGGCTGTAAAAATGTATTTATGCTACTGTGAAGAAGCTGGTGTGATTGGGCCAACAATATCCAGACCCCATTGCTGAAATGGGACTTCAATAATAACCGGCTGGAGGGGTAACGCTGCCTTCTTCAGTCTGCCTCCTGCTCTCTGACACTCCTGACACTTCCTGGCAAAAGCACATGCGTCTTTGAACAATGTGGGCCAGTAGTAACCAGCTTTAAGTATCTTATGGGCAGTGGTTTCTCCGCTAAAGTGTCCTCCGGCTAGCCCTGCATGTAATTGAGATAACACATTATCAGCCTCATTTCTTTCTAGACAACGAAGGAGAACTCCTTCGAAATTATTTCTAAACAAAATGTTATCAATAAGCTGATAAAGGGTAGATCTCAATCTCAAAGCTCTTTTATGACGTGGGTCTAAATGTTCAGGAGCATTCCCATGCAATAAAAAGAACTTAATATCATTATACCAAGAATCAGGAGGAGTAGAGATCGAAAAAACTTCCCTTTCAAATAAAGAAGGTTCGCTAAAGAAGTGCAGATCAGGTTCAGAACTGTCCGCAGACCCAGCTGCTAGCTTGCAGAGTCCTTGTCCCCTGACAATATTTAAAGGTTTTATTTCCAGGTCATATTCCTGAAGTGCTGTAACCCAATGTGCTTGTTTTTCACCAAGATCCTTTTGTACCAAGAGATTTCTAACTGCAGAATATGGTACAACGACTTTGGTGTGGGACTTCAGCAAGTAAGGCCTGAAATGTTTGACAGATTTGAAAACAGCGAAAGCTTGCTTGTCTACTTTTGGATAATTCAACTCTACACCGTTCAAACCAGAACTCGTAAAAGCGATAGGAGCTTCATTATTTTCCTGGTTTTTCTGTGTCAGAACAACAGCATATGAAGAATCAGAAGCAAACGTATACAAAATGAAAGGTTTGGAAAAATCTGGGCTAGTTAGAGTAGGAGCTTCAGCAATAGCTTTTAAAATGTTATGAAAAGATTGCTTCTCATCAGTAGACCATTTAAAATCAGCATCTTTCTTGATCATTTTCTAAAGCGGCCTAACAATTTCCGTGAACCCAGGAATAAATCTAGAAACAAAATTTATCTTCCCAAGAAACGACTGCATAGACTTCTTTGAGTGAGGCATCGAAATCTGTGATATAGCACGGGTTTGTTCTGGGTCAATATTGATGCCTTGTTTAGAAACAACAAAACCCAGCAACTTACCTTCTGTGACTGAAAAGATAGATTTCTTAGGATTTAGAGAAATCCCATACTTCCTGCAATGCTCAAAAACTCTCCTGAGATGAGTTAAATGATCAGTTTTGTTTTTTGAAAAGACGGTAATATCATCAAGATAAATAACAACAAACTTACAGATCAGACCTCTGAAGGCGATGTCCATTTCCCTCTGAAATGTTGCTCCGGCATTTATTAGACCAAATGGCATCTTCCTATATGCATAGGTTCCCCAAGGAGTCCTAAAAGTTGTTTTCAACTGGTCAGCTTTGGATACTAACACTTGGTTATATCCTGAAAAGCCATCTAGAAGTGAAAACATTTCAGATCCAAAGACCTGTTGCAAGATTTTCTCCATTGGAGGAACAGGATAATTGTCCTTATCTGAAACCTTATTCAGGTTTCAGAAATTGATGCATAACCTGATGTCACCATTTTTCTTTCTCACGGGTACAAGATTTGCTACCCACTGTGCATGCCGAACCGGGAAAATTATTCTGGCGGCAAGGAGTTTATTCAGCTCCTTCTTAACAGCTGGTTCTAGGCTAGGATGCATTTTCCTCAATTTCTGTTGAAAAGGCTTAGCCTCTGGTTTCATAGGAATGACATGTTGCATTATATTAGGGTCAAACGTTCTCAGGTCGTCATACGTCCATGCAAATATGTCTTTGAACTCATTGAAGAGTTTAATGAAGGCTGTTTTTTCCTGGGGAGTACATGTACTACCCAGATTTACACATTGAGGGTTGTGTTCAGTACCTAGATTTACAATATCAGATTGCATGATGGAGCTATTAGTTTTACAATTCCTTTCAGCTTTAAATTTATCCTTCAAGTCATATAATTTCTCAATTTTGATTACTGATCTGGGAAGAGCACTAACCTGATTGAGAGATTCCTGAATTGAGCAAGGCTTATGGATTACCGCAAAATTATATAGATCCTCATCGTGAGTCATTTCGTCAATGACCGCATCCTTAAAAGTATCCTTCTAAGTCAGAAAATCGATCAACTGCTCATCGTTGTCGAAGACTCTCCAATTTTCTATGTTGTCAGGTATAGAAGGTCTGAAAAGCAATTCAACTGAGAAGGAATCAGTAAGCATTCTCTCGGATGGGATTAATCTTGAAGCAACATTAGCTAAAAGATCAGCTTCCTGATTTAGATAACGAGGGATGGAACTTATGTTAAATGCTTCAAATGCTAATAGTAAATTCCATACCTCTGCCTGATAATTTCTCAGGTGCCCAATAATGCAATGTATAGTGTTAAGTACCTGTCTAACAATTATCTCAGATTCCCCTAACACTACCAAAGCTTTGGCTCCTAGGTCAATTGCTTTTTTCAGCCCTTGAATCAGAGCTTCGTATTTAGCCACATTGTTGGTGCATTCGAATTCTAACCTGCAGGTAATGAAATATCTTTTCCCATAGGGGTCTATCAGCAAGCAACCTGCACCAGCCCCTTCTTTTGACTTAGATCCGTCAAAATATAAATACCAAAGACCATTGTTCAGATCTAAGTGTGCCGCATTTGGGACTGGAATTTCATCTGTAACTTGCGAAAAATGGCAAATTTTAGACTGCTTTTCTGCACCTGTTATTGATGAAGTTTCAGCTTCAAAATCCCCAAAGAAAGAGTCTGCCATATAGTTTCCCATTATGGTATCGGTGAATAATACCGGTTCATTCGAATCATCCAATTCGGTGACGGCATGCTTCATATAGCGTTCCCGATCAATTCTGATTTTATTGGGGCGACCATTATGAGATATCCATAAGTGTGACCAATCAGTAGCAAAATATCCCTTCAGTTTCTCAGACCAATCTCTGCTGAGAAATAGACCATATGCTTTTGGGATGTCTGCTACGATTATATCAATAATAAAATGGACTTGAGGATTCGAAGCTAACCTTATCAGCACCTCTTTCAACTTACCTATTACTTTTACGTTTGAACGATCAAGCTGTACAATACTTGTATCACAAGGAACAGGGACAACATTAAGTTTTTTACATACAGAGTATGGCATAACATTCTTGGAGGCCCCTGAGTCTATCATGCAGTTATGTACTTTACGATTGCATATTTCAAACATAAGTAAAAAAGGTGGAGTTGAAGAATCAAATTTCTTGCCTATGGATGATGCATTGACTGAAGATTTTGTTGGATGATCTTTAGTGTTAGCAGAGCTGTTTTGACTTGAAGGAGTTTTTCCACTCTTAGTTGGAGAGACCCCTTGCATCATTTTATCCCTAATCACTGGTAACTTAAGTAGTTCATAGATGGAGATATTGGCCCTGATTTTCTTTAAATCTTCAATCAAATTGTATTCTAAATCAAGAGAGGGTGCAAATTTACTATTTGCAGGTTGAGTTTTTGTTTATGCAGCTGAACTATTATCTGTAGTAGCTGTAGAAGGTTCCCCTAAGGGCTGATGTTTCTTTCTTCTAGTGTTATATTGATGCTGGTTTACATTGACAACACCTACATCTTCATCATTAGTCAATTCTGATGTATCCCAGAAATGGCTGATAACTTGAGGAGGTTTATCTTCTGTGTCATTATCTTTATCTTGGGTGCCTTCAGAACTTTGTCCTGAAGATTGAGTTTCGTTTTCAGATGATGTTTCTAGACTTGAAACTAGCAGCTTGAGGAAACTATTAATTTCATCAACACTATTAGCTTCAGACGGTGGAGTTTGTCTAGGAGCTGCATTTGGGAATGGCCTTCTGAAAGGTTGTCTAGGTGGTTGTTTAGGAGGAGTGTTTTCAGAAGTGCCTTTCTTTAAATCAATGATTTCATTAGACAATTTTTTAATAACTCTTTGTAGGCTATCTAGGTCTAATGAATCCTGACCTTTTTTCTCAGGGTTTGTGTTTTTGGTAGGACTGTCAGTCTTCTTACGAGAAGAAGATGCAGCATCTGTGTCTACTCCAGGATTTGCCTTTATGGCAGACATATCTTTCTCAACCTTAATTGCTTCTTCAAAGTTTTCAGCAAGGGTAAGTTTGGCTTTTTGTCTGACAAACATTGCCATTGACACAGGAAAGGCTGAAGTGTAAAATTCAATGGTGACATCCTTGGCTGGCCTTGAAGCAGCAGGGATCCTATTTCTTAGAGTAAGGAATTGTTGGTTGAAATCTTTGACCTTTTCCTTGGTTTCCATGTGAATTCTAGACAATTCTAGCACCAAGGAAGCTGGAGTCTTGTCATCTCCAAATTTATTCATGAAAGCGAGGTCGAATTCGTTCCAGTTGGTAATAGAACCAGCTGTAAGCGAAAAATACCATGTCGATGCTTTACCCTCAAATGTATAAGGGAAAAGCCGACAGACTACATCTTCATATTCAACATCTAGGAGCCGAACAGCTAACATAAACTTCTTGACATGATCTTCCGCTGGCTCTTTCGACTCAGGGTTGAACTTGGGTAACAACTTCTCAGGATGCTTAGGTAAAGGATGTTGACCACCTGGGACAGCCACTGCATCTTGAGCTAACCATGGAATATTAGCATTAGGGTTTGGGGGATTTACACCTTCCATGTTTCTTGGAGTTGGAGGCGGTGAAGGTGGTGTTTGAAGAATACGAGGAGGCGAATGAGGCGGTGATGGTGGTTGACCAGACCCTCCTGAAGTAGGTGGTCCTGAAGAAGAGGAAGGATGATTGGTGCCTGTTAGAGATTGTTGTATTTGAAGATCGGGAATGGCACCTAAAGATTGCTCTTGTTCTCCCGAGACAGGTTCAGGATGACCAGTGCGAGGACGGGTGATTTGCGGAAGAGGTAATTTAGTGGGCTGGTGCCCAGTGAGATTCGAATAATCCCTTGTTAAAATTCTACGAGATTCATTTATGGATTGCTCATATTGGTCAATTTCTTCAGGTAGGTGAATACCGGGAGAGTTGAACTGAGAGATCAGATTTCGAACAGAATCGCTCACTGGGGTTCCATTCACTCGTGATGAATGGTGAGAGTGTGGTTGTGTAGTTGACTGTATTTGAGGGGTGATAGGCTGATTAACTTTGTTTACAGGATTGTCTTCATCAGCCATTTGCCTAGGCTGGCCCTCCTTCTAGCGCCATTGTTGATGGGCGTAGATGACTATGCATGCAACGGGGGAGACAACCCAGACCAGGATCCTTAAGGCAGGCTCCAAGCTGTTTGGGATGGTTGTTCCCGACAGGTTTAAAGGCTCTATTAGCCTGAAAGTCTAACTGTATAAAAATCTAAGAGATAAATCTAACACTACTGATTATTGATCAGATATGTATCTATGTCTATACAAATTAATAAATGTTATTAATTACAGTATTAATAAACTAAGTTAAATCAGTTTATAAAAATAGAAAATTAAATAACTATTAACAAGCTTGATTATTAACAAAGATACATTATATACATCTGTACATTAATCAATAATGAAAAGAATAACCTGCATATGACATGAATATAAATATCTGTTTCAAATATATTTTTTAACAATATAATCAACAGAAAATAAAAAACATATTATCCTAACCTACGCACTATCCTGATCAGGAGCAAATATGAAATTTAAACCGAAATTCAGATTTGCTAACAGGACTATCAATGATCTTGAAAATCTTCGAAATAAATTTAGAAATCACCAAGATCATGCAATATACGTGTAAACCACGTACGTAACGATGTCAGTCACCAATTTACAACATGGCATTTATTAACAGAACGATAATCAGCATAAGTCAATAGCCAAACATAATATATTTGCACAATTTCATAAAAGAGATTATGAAAAACATGCATAATATAGAAAAACAGTAACAAGACTAAGGATAGCATACACATGTGCTAAGCATAAAACTGTAAACATATATATAAGTTATCACCAGTTTAAAGATTGTATCTACTGACAGGAAGCTGCCTCCAGTTACAAAAGATCAAACCGCAGTCTTGTTGTCTCTTTTCCCCAAACTATCGACCCCTTATCCCACATGCTATCTCCCCTTAAATACATGTAATATTCAAAAATAAACAGTCCCAAAAACTAGAGATAGCCAAAATCGAACCCTCTAACCAATTTCCCTTAAAAATGACAAGTAAGACATGTCATTTTTCCATATACGTAAAAACGCCAAGAAATGGTAAAGATTCGATCCATAAAAATCGAAAATCTCAACGATGAAACAACACCTGGAAGGCCTGATAGTCGATTTGTTCCGATTATGTGGGGATCATCCAAAAACAAACAACCATCAAGATCTGAGCACAAACAACAACCATATCGCCTGCAATGCACCACACGAAAGTGATATAATTAGCACACATGCAAAAATCGAAATGACAAATGCTATATAATAAACAGAAATAAAACAAATCAGCACCTGTACAGAGATAACCTGATCGTCAATCCATCAAATCTTCAAAATATGAAACGGATAGCAAATACAAACAGAAACATTACAAATTTATAGGCGCTTTGAAGACTTGGATGTTCACACCACTCGACTGACTCGGTGACTGACCCTTAAACTGCATAAGCGAACCTAAGCATTAAGCTCCTGTAGCTTTTCTTCATTCTTATCATTCTCACTCTATAATTTCAGAACCCTTCTAATTAGCTTATTCTTATGATTTTTTAGACGCACGAGATGCTTGTCACTCACGTCTACCTTCTCCTTCAACTTCAGATTATCGGCCTCCATCAAATCACGATTGGCTACTACTTCATTTACCCTTTCCTCAATCCTGCGTATTTTGTCTAAGAGACAATTCACAAACAATGGGTGCATCATATCCCCGACTTCACGAAAAAACAGGCGAGCTTGTCTCTACAGACTTTTATTTAGATGGGAGATCAATAACAGGATCCTCCCGAATGTCTTTATCAAACCCAGGAATATCCTTACCAATCACAGGAGAATGCTCATCAACAAGGTTCGAAACGAACTCAGGCTGATCGATATTATCATTAACAGGTAGTGGGAGATCTGCTTCTTCATCATCTATGACAACAGTCTCCACCTGAACATTATCAGTCACGGGGGTTTTGACAGTATTACCTTTTGCCATGCTCCTTGTGAATCTACCTACCAACCTGGATTTCAGTCTGTCTCGTCCACGATTGCAAATTTTATCAATATTGTTTTGTGGCGTAATCGGTGACAGAGATGAAAATATCCTCACGTGTTTCGAAACCAGAGGAGCATCAGCGCTTCTCACTGGAGTAGACACAGGATCATGGCAAGGTTCAGGACTCATACGGCTAGGGTTAGACAGGGGTTTACGTAAAGAAGGGACTGAAACTGGACTCAGCTCTTTATGCTTGTTGCATTCCTCAGGGTTGTCAAACTGGCAATGGCAAAAAGAGGAAAAGCCATTGGATTCGACGAACTCATCCCAGGACCGATTTGACTTCTGAAGCTCCTTATCAATTAACATGCGGACTAAGCCATGGTGAAAGAGACTATGACTAACATTCTTAGGACCCCTTTTAATGGCAGCAGACATCTTAAATAGACTTTGCAACAAATAATAGGGTAAGTTTAGCGGGAAACCTATAAATGCAGACATGAGCCTGAGATGATAGACATACGTTGAAGACAAGCGGCCTTCACAAGTCAGGTATCTATGGATCAAATCCAGAAAGGGCGCCACTCCTTTTTGAAATATTTGTGAGCTACTCCACTGCGGAATGAAACTTCTTGACCAGGGTTCTTTAGGAGCTTCCACCACTCAATAATGTCCATCCTCTTATATTTAAACCATCTCTCACCGGTCAGTGACAAACCAGTGGCAACCGCCACTGATCGTTCGTCCACCCGAAAACAGAGATCACCCACTTCTGCCTGAAAATCAACCAGGGAGAGAGTGAAAACCCTTGTGACTTCGGGGTTCGAATCAGAGAATTTACTTATAAACGGCATCCACCCAATAGCCTCAACCTTTGCTGACAGCTCAGGGTTTGAATCTAGCAATTTCATTTCGCAAGGCTCGACCCTTACTACTGGCGCCATTACGGACTGTGTCAAGGCATGTAACCGCACACAAAAAAAATACCACAGCTCGGCACAAGACAACAAATTAGAGAACGAGCACTCCGGATAAAGACTGAGCAAGAACAAGCAATGAAACTTGACCTTGTGATAAGCAAAATAAGCCATGAACAAACGCAGACTACGCCCCTGCAAGTTTGGCATAAACGAAGACATTATCGCTCAGAGAGGTAATCGATTAATGAGGAATGACGGTCGAAGACTCCAGATAACTCATGTTATCATTATTTAACTGGCATTAATGATATGAGGCCCTTCGCTGTACAAGAAACAGGGGTTCCATTGACAGGCAGCCACGATGGAGGACAAGTACTGGGACTTAAACGTGATGGATAGGGTTCAGTACCAGGGTCATGATAGCATATCGACTTCACAACAGGTGGATCAGAATGGAGGCTACGGCATAAATTGATCTGACGATAAACCATAATACATATCACCCTTACCGTAGATTCGACTTACCCTTCAAAGCTGGCGGACAATACAACGTAATACAAACCATCACTACGAAACTAGACTTTGGAATATAAACCATATAAAAATCAACATACACAGTCAATATCAACGATGGTTTGTAAACTTAGGATATGGCACGTAAGACATATGCTCTTGGACACTCTAAGCTTTATCAGAGTTATAAAGACCCGACCATTCATAACCATTAATCAACTTACCAATGAAATCCATAATAATGTGCCAAACCATACCAAGATTAACTATTCCGATATCGTGACCTTATAAAAATTATAGTAACAAAATCAAACAATAAAATCAATTTATAATGTTTTGGATAAGATACAAGACTAGGATGACGATAACAGGTATGGGAATCATTTAATACTCATCCTTCGATTTTTAAAGTATAAATCCACCCAAAATAATAACTTCATAGTAGTGATTTCGTTAATCTAATATAGTTTACAAAGGTTGTTTAAAAATATGGAATTTCACTGAATCAGTAGCTCAAGGAAGGCCACCCTTTCAGCAGCTGGAAATTCATTGGATTTGTCCCTTTAAAATTTGAACATTTCATCAAAACAAAATGGGATTTTGTTTGATGAAATATGTTTTTAAAGTCTGTTGAGCAGGGGCACAACAGAATCATGGAAATTAGCACCATAATTTCTCACCCTTTCCATTTCTTCTCTTCATTAGATAAATGCAACATTAGGGGAAATGGTGGGTACAACTCTTATATTCATTGGATAAATGCAATATTATGGGAAATGGTGGGTATAGAGTAGACAAAAACATTCCCTTTGATGAAACATATCCCTTGGCATCCCTAATAAATGAAAACACACGACTAAAATTTTGCAATACGAGATTCAGAGCTCTATCCATGATCCAAATCTTTCATGATCCAAATTTTTTATTGAAGGTTGAGAACTGTTAGGCCTAGGGAAAGAAATATGTAGAATTCAATTAGAATTATTCCCAAGTATCAAAATACTCAAGTCGAAATAACAAAAAGGAAGCGCCGACGGAAGTAAAGAAGGAAAAACAGAAGAGGGAAATGAAGGAAAAGGAGCCACAACAGAAGCAGTCACGGAAGGAAGGAAGGACGAGGTAGAAGAAGTAGTAAGGGAGGAAGAAGTGAAAGAGGAGGAAAAGAAGAAGAAAAATAAGAAGAGATTCTATGATAGAATAGATCCCTTGTCAAAAGAGAGATCACGACATAAGAGAATCCACAACAAAAGGAAAGGATGTGACAAGGAAAGATGCAATGAAACAAAACATGTTATAAGGCATGTAGTGGCGTAATGGTTGGAAAGTGTTAATACAGAAATATCATGGGTATGAGGTTGGCTAGAGTCGGTGGAAGAAACATGTATGAAAGCATATTTATAATTTGAGTCGTCAGTTCCTACTGACATGTGTCGCTCGAATAGGAAAAACATCATGTTGTATAGCTATATGAAGTCAATTGAGAGCGACATGTAAGAGTCTATAAAAGGAGGAACCCAATATGTATGTGGGTTAGATCCTATTTAGTTGGGTTCGGGTCATCTGTTAGATTATGTAAGTTGTGTTGTCTATTATATTTCTAAGTGTGTGTTGAGTCGTAGAGAGGAGTCGAAGAAACTACAGTTGAGTGCACAGAAGTGTAGAAGAGATTGAGTCGATCCAAGTTGTGTGTGGATCATCAGTTGAGTCAAGTAGAGAAAGAATAGAGACAAAAGACCATAGAGAATGAGAGGATAAATAAGTATGTATATATAAGAAAAAAATATCTAGAACTAAATCTGTAGCTTAGTGTGCAGACAAAAGGGTTCCATATATTTCTCATGCCAGATGAAGATCGCCTTTGTGGTTTTTCATGGATGGGTTTCCACATTAGATAGTGTGTCGAATATGCAAATGATGAATGTGTTTGATCACATATATATGTTATTGTGAATGATTTTTTTTGTATTTTCTTACGAATGAGTTTATATGTATCTATTGCATTGTTATCGTTGGATGTATCTATACCGCATTGGGTTTGTTGTTAAAATAGTTATCAAAAGATAAATTGTGTTGCAACTTAACCATGCATAATAAGTATAAATACGCCACCCACCAACTTCGGTCGAGCACTTTGGTGGAATACCAAGGGACGATAAATCCCCCACCCAACTCCAAAAACCTGGTTATGGTAGTTTCCCATGTAATACCTCGGTTTTGACCCTGAGGGGGAGGGGAATGCATGCCCCAGTTTTTGACCCCATGGTATGGAATTGTACACGATGTATATATTGTATTGAGATCATGGCATGGAGCTCAAGGCCAAGGTCCTACCATTGATCTGGTTTTTTGTGTATGGGTAATGAAGGTTGATTCCTATGGCTCATTGTGTTAGTCAAGCACATCATGTTTTTGAATATCATGTGAATGTAAAAATTAATAAAATACCACAGCTAGCTATGGGACTGCAACGTGAAAGAGATGGGGGAATAATTACACCAAGGATAGGGTGGGGAGTTAGTCAAACCCCCTAATCCAATAGGGTGCGACCATATGTCAATGGGGAAACCCATGAACCCTCAACTACCTTATGTCTTCTGTTCTCAATCATTCATTTCTTCCATAAGTTGGTTGAGGCAGTTAATGCCTTGGGCAGAGCAAGGCATGGAAGTCTGATTGTTTGTCTAAGCAAGTCTACAAGTCCGTAGTCTAGAAAGCATGTCATGTCCCAAATTTTGCATTGGGTTACAATGGCCTAATCACATTTTCCATATTCATTATATTTTTTCAAATTGATGCTAAAGGTCAAATAATTGCCAAGGAGGAAAATTACTAGTTTCCTAGGTCGGGAGTGGAATCTTTGGGATTTGGAATAAGGGGAATAATAAATGATATTTGAAAATTAGAATGGAATAAATATTTAATAAAGGAGATAAATAAATAAATACAAGAGAAAATTTAAGTGGAAATGGAGCATGTAGACAGATGGAGAATATGGGGCCCACACAAGCTAGAAATTTGGTGCCACATGGCATCCTCCTCTTGCAATTTAGAATCAATGGGAAGATTTAAAGGTTCTTAGATGATTTATAAGGTTAATAAACTTGTCCATATACATCATAGGTATAATTTTTAAGGAAATGTAACTTACATGGGAGAGGAAGAGTCATTTTGGAGCTAGTGGGACACTTGGACTAGATTCCCTAGCTCTATGACAACAATGATGAAGATTCTATGACACCTATCACACAAATCAGATATGAAGGATGAAATATGACATATATGACATTTTATGTCTAAATAGAGAATCCAATAGATCTCTCATGGAGTTGGGGAAGCTCAATGGGCTCTAACTCAAATTTGGGGAAGGTGGAAGGCTAGGAAAGGGAGGACACATGGAAATCATGAGCACACACCCAAATTCGAATTGGATTGATTTTATAGATGGATTGGGAATATTATAAGTCTAATGATATATGTAAAATACAGGAATAAACCAAGAGAATAGCTTTTTATTATTTTATAAATTGTCCTTTGTGAATTGTGAGAGCTAGTGGATGACTAGTTTTCTTGCCTTAGCCAATTTTGAGGGTGAAAGATTCCCATCCAAGTTGGTGTTTTGAGAGGCTACTCAGGTATTTCATGGAGATTTAATGGAGTATTATTTTCAGGTTTAATCTACATGGAATATTTTGGATTCTTCTATTGCAGCACTTTCTCTCAACCATTTCCAATTTTATGGCATATTCTTGCTCATGGAGGGACTGCGCTTTGGGTGAGCTATTGATATATTTGGGGAAGATTATAATGCTACATTATTTTATGTTATGATGTAAATTATTTGTATTTCAATTTAAGAATATTATCATGTCTAAATTCCAAAATATTTCATGTAAAAATGTTAAATAATGAAGAAATAGTGTCATTTCCCTACTATCTTGTTGTGCACCATTGTAATGCTAATGAATTCGAATTCGAAGAATATTTTAATTGCAAATTACTGATTGTAATAATATAAATATGATATTTTATTCATTTTCATAAATTTCCATGTTGAAATATCAAATTTTTGTATGGAAAAGTGATTATTAATGAGCAAACAATGACCATTTCCCCACTACATTGATGTATGCTATGATAATGCTGATTATTTCGAATGGGAGAATGTATATATGATAAATTTGTGATTAATGTTCTGTAATTAATGTGAATTACAAGTTTCATGTTCAATAACTAAGCATCAGAATCCATTTTACTCACTTTAATTGCATTGGGAGAAGATTTGGTGCCTTTTCCCCAAGGGTTGAAATTGTGATTTGGGAGCTATTTTGGAAATTGTCATAAAAGCCTGTATAAACTGAACCATGATGCATATGAGAATTTAAAAATGTCCCTTACACATACCCTTCCTCTGTTCATAAATTCTAGTTACTTTGGGACCATTTGAGAATCCCTTTCCGGCAATTACTTAGGGGGAATTGGAGCCCCAATTTGCTAGTAAAGAATCCTACTTTGAACAGAACGTTAAAAAAGTTGAATAAGTGATTATGGGGGGGTCATAAAACATCCATGAGAATCATATTTAATTTCTAATATCATTCATGGACCTTCTAAGAAAATTTTGGAGCATTTGGGTCAATTTGGAGGTCTAGACATCAAAACTAATTAAGGTCGAAATTGGGGAAAAGTGGAAAACTTGGTCATTTAATAAAATTTAAAAATTGGTAAATTAAAGTGGTATTAGAGCATGATATTGGCACCTGATGTGGTATGATATTTATAAGGACAATAATTTAGGTACCATTATTATATATTGAAACCCAAAAGTGCTTTTGTTGGAGAGTAAACTATGACTAGGGATGAAAAGGGAACCTCATATAATGGTGAGGGGATTATAAAAATTATGGAACCTATATTTGAAGAAATGAACAAGAATATTATGAAATGATTTGAATTTTGGCTATCCAAAGTTGGAGAAAATACATTGATTTTAAGAATACCAAGGGGAAAAATTCATTAGCTTGCTTGAAGGAGCAAAAGCAGGAGACCCATGAACCACCTAGTTTTGAAATAGGTGAAGTAGAAGAAGTAGTACATGAAGAGGATCAAAATTCACTCCCAAGTGACTCTGAAATATATGAAGAGACATAACATGAGTATGAATAAGTTTCTATTGAAAATACTGAATATCATTTCAAGACACATTCTACTTTGGAAATGAAACAAAGAGCATCTACTAATGGATGCTTGAACTATGGAGAGGTACCTAATATTGGGTGCTCAAAACTCAATTTTGGTGACATAGAGATCAGATTTAAAAATGTTTATGCAAGCCAAATTTCTAGTAAACATTAAAATGAAGACCTTGTAGCAGTTGAAGAAGAAACAATATCAACTTCCCTATCACCACTTGAGCTTCATGAAGTTGGTCCAAGCAAGAAGGAAGAAGACGAGGAGGTTCATTTGCAAGATCCTAATTTTATTGAAGGGTCCTTAATGATGAATGAAAATAATATCCAAGGGTCCCTTAGAATACTACATGAAACTAAAGCATTGGTGTCAAATTCTTGTTGGAAAATTTCTTCATTGGAGGATACATCCTTCCTTGAAGGCATGGAGAAGATTCAAAGAGAAATGTGCCACACTAAAGGTAATTTCATGTCTTTGATTTTTGATAGAAACCATTTGTTTTATCTTAATGAATTGTTACATGATGCATACTTGAAGAATAGTGAGGATAATCATAAGCTCACAATTCAAAATGAAAAACTTCTTGAAAAGTTGCAAGATACTTGTTTTTCCTCCTGTGTTTCAGATTGTCAAATGGTAGATTGTTTGGAGGATTCCCATGACATGGTGGATCATGTGAAATGTATAAATTTTAATGTGCTTGATGTGTTTGAATATG
The DNA here is from genome assembly GCA_001517045.1 of Pseudotsuga menziesii. Classification (NCBI taxonomy): domain Eukaryota; kingdom Viridiplantae; phylum Streptophyta; class Pinopsida; order Pinales; family Pinaceae; genus Pseudotsuga; species Pseudotsuga menziesii. The sequence continues at coordinate 308,019 of LPNX011048422.1, forward strand.
ATCTTGAAGAGATCCAAACACTTGATGTGGTGGAAGAGGAACTTGAATTGTCTCTTGATGAAGGTTATGCAATTTGCAAAGAAGAGCATGATTCCTCTACATTGGAACCAATATATGACAAAGGTTTCACACTTTTGAAGGAGCTGCATGATACTACCCATATGGATATTTCTCATGATTAAAATTCTGCACTTTTTTATCATTTGGGTGATTTAGTTCATTCTCCTACATCCTACAATTCCATGTTTTTCAGAATTAGTCGCAATGAAGTATGGGTGAAAGGGTTATTTTTTATGGTGCCACATGAGGAGTATGGAACTCCTATATTTACTTTTTATGATGACATGGTTGGAGCACATTCTTATTCATATTTTCAAAAACATCCTTTGTTTCTTTATTATGATGCAAATCTACATGGATGCATGTATGATATGCATTTGAGTCAATTGAAGACTCATGGTTTCTCTTGCTCAACACTAATTGGTTCATTTGATGTTGGAGGAAATTTATCCAACACTAGGGTGAATAGATTTATGATTGGAGAAAATTTTGTTTCCAGCCACATAATTTATTATATCTTTATGATTCTCTCATTCATGGATGTATGGGTTATACTTATTTGAGTCATTTGAAGTCTCCTTGTTTCTCTTGCTCATTATTTGGTTCATATTTTAGTGGAGATTCTTCATTCACTTATTGTATGAAAGAATACATGGATGAATATTTTGATGCATATAAAATCCTTTTGGAACAGAATTATAGAACATGGGATCCTCACCTATGTCATTGGAGCAAATTTAATTGGTCACTTGAAGCTTGTATGCACTTGGAAATGGTGGTCTACTTACTTGGAGGTATAAGCACTTTCATGATTTTTTGATGAGGCACTTCCTTGATGTACATTTTTATTATGTTATTATGTACTTTTATGATATACATTATGTACTCATGATGTTTGGAAGAATGCATACAAGAAAATGGGATCCCTGAATTCTCTTTACTAATGGTATGGGTCGGAGAGAACTCTTAATTATTGGAGTGCAACACAAGCAATGGGACCCTGGGATATTTTTTGTTCGATTGATTTCAATTTTTTTGGGAAACAAGTAATAGGGGAGATGAATTCCCACTTAATAAAGTGATTTTAATTATATTATTGCAGCATAAATCATGGTGGTTCCTCTCTCAAATATTCATGGAATCTCAAAGACTCAAAGTTGGGAAACTCAGTGGCAACTTCAAAGAGTCATACAAAAAGCAGGTTCTTCAACACCCATGTTTGAAAATGCTTGAGGCCAATAAATATTGGGAAGGGAGGATTTTTCATGTCCCAAAATTTGCATTGGGTCACAATTTCCTAATCACATTTTCCATATTCATTATATTTTGGCAAGTTGATGCTAAGGGTCAAATAATTGCCAAGGAGGAAAATTACGAGTTTCCTAGGTTAGGAGTGGAATCTTTGGGATTTGGAATAAGGGGGATAATGAATGATGTTTGAAAATTAGAATGGAATAAATATTTAATAAATGATATAAATAAATAAACACAAGAGAAAATTTAAATGGCAATGGAGCATGGAGACACATGGAGAATATGGGGCCCACACAAGCTAGAAATTTGGTGCCATGTGGCATCCTCCTCTTGCAATTTAGAATCCATGGGAATCCTAAAGGTTATTGTATGAGTTATAAGGATAATAAAATTTTCCATATAAATCATAGGTTGAATTTTGAAGGAAATGTAACTTACATGGGAGAGGAAGAGTAATTTTGGAGCTAGTGGGATACTTGGACTAGATTCCCTAGCTCTATGACAACAATGATGAAGATGCTATGACACCTATGACACAAATCAGATATAAAGGCTGAAATCTGACATATATGACATGTAAGGTCTAAATAGAGCATCTAATAGATCTATCATGGAGTGGAGAAGCTCAGTGGGATCCAACTCAAATTTGGGGAAGGTGGAAGGCTAGGAAAGGGAGGACACATGGCAAGTCATGAGCACACACCCAAATTAGAATTGGCTTGAGTTTGTGGATGGAATGGGAAAATTAGAAGGATAAGAATGTTTATAAAATACAGGAATAAACCAAGATAATAGATTTTGATCATTTGAGAAATTGTCATTCGTGAATTATGAGAGCTAGTGGATGACTAGTTTTCTTGCCTTAGCCAATTTCGAGGGTGAAAGATTCCCATCCAAGTTGGTGTTTGGAGAGGCCACTTAGGTATTTAATGTAGATTTAATGGATTTTTATTTGCAGGTTTAATATAAAGGGAATATTGTGGATTCTTCTATTGCATCACTTTCCCTCCACCATTTCCAATTTTATGGAATATTCTTGCTCATGGAGGGGTTGCGCTTTGGGTGAGCTATTGATCTCTTTGGGGAAGATTATAATGCTCCATTATTTTATGTTATGATGTAAATTCTTTGTATTTAAATTTCAGAAGAGTCTCAGGTTGAAATGCCAAAATATTTCATGTAAAAATGTTAAATAATGAAGAAATAGTGCCATTTCCCCACTAACTTATTGTGCACCATTGTAATGCTAATGAATTCGAATTGGGAGAAGATTTTCATTGTAAATTAATGATTGTAATAATATAAATATGATATTTTATTTATTCTCAGAAATTACCAGGTCGAAATATCAAATGGTTGTATGGAAAAGTGATTATTAATGAGCTAACAGTGACCATTTCCCCACAACATTGATGTATGCTATGATAATGCTGATTATTTCGAATGGGAGAATGCATATATGATAAATTTGTGGTGAATGTAATTTAATTAATGTGAATTACAAGTTTCATGTTCATTACTTAAGAATCAGAAGCCATTTTACTCATTTGAATTGCATTGGGAGAAGATTTGGTGCCTTTTCCCCAAGGGTCGAAATTGTGATTTGGGAGTTGTTTTGGAAAGAGTCATAACAGCCTGTATAACCTGAACCATGATGCATATGAGACTTTAAAAATGTCCCTTACACATCCCATTCCTATTTTCATAAATTTGAGTGACTTAGGGACCATTTGAGAAGCCCTTTCCGACAATTACTCATGGGGAATTGGAGCCCCAATTTGCTAGTAAAGAATCCTACTTTGAACAGAACATTAAACAAGTTGAAGAAGTAATTGGTGGGGTAATAAAACATCCTTGAGGATTTTATTTAATTTATAATATCATTCATGCAACTTCTGAGAAAATTTTGGAGCAGTTGGGTAAATTTGGAGGTCTAGACATCAAAACTAGTTAAGGTCAAAATTGGGGAAAAAGTGGAAAACTTCGTCATTAAATAAAATTCAAAAAAGGGACATTACAAAGCCGCATTCTTTATTTTGACACAAGGAAGCACATGATGCATGCTAGTACATCCTTTCCCTTAGTCACACAAGATTTTTGTTGTTGTTCCTCGTTGTTGGATGACACCATTCGACCATTCTGAACAATTTTGTTCATGCACGTTGTTGGTGGTTCACAACCCCGAGTCACAAAAGAATGATTTCGTAGTGTTTTTCTGAGTGAATGGGTAGTGGAGATATATTGATTTTTTGAGAGTTTCATCCTCTATAGTTTCTTGATTTCCCTGGAGACACACAGTGTTGTGGTTCGACTACCCTGAGTCGCAGAAGCGTGGTTCCGTAGTGTTTGTTTGAGTGACATTGGGGGTATGCAAGTAAAAACTGTTTCTCGATGTTATAGAGTGAATCCTGTGTGGCTGTGTTTTTCCTTGTGTATTGTTGTGATATGCATCCATGTTTTGGTCTGAAGACTTAGGAGTGGAAGAGGCCTTGAATTGGTTAATAATCCTAGTGAAGAGAGGAACCTCATAGACAGATCAAGAGGGGCTGGAAAATCCTTTAATGCACACCCTGAAGATCACTGGAAGGAAAGGTATGGCTTGAGGGAACTGTGTAGCAGTGAAGTAAATACTTCCTTATGTTGGGTGTGTGGGTATTGTGGAATTCCAAGCTGGAAAGATCTAGCGTAGGTGTCCATAGCTCTATGGTTGAGCTCACTAACTTAGCAATTCTACCTTTCCATTTCCTTAGTAGCCAGAGAAACCCAATTTTGGATATTGGCCTGGCTGTGTCTTATTCTAAATTTGGCCTTGTGTAATCCTTGGCTAGGAAGCCTATGAAACCCAAATATGAATGGTGGTTTGGCTGAGTGCCTGATAAACCCATCTATTGGCTGAGCTAGTCCTTGGTGTAAGTGTTGGCTTGATTGTGTACTGTTTGTGAAACCCAATTGCTAGATGGCTTGGATGTGTGGCCTCTAAAACCCATATATTTGGCTTGTTTTCCTACAACCTGATAAGCCCAACTTCATGTTGGATTGGATAGACAGTTTGATAAACGCAACTGAAGGTTGGCTTGACAGTGTGTGTTTTGATTTGGTTATGTGTGAGTCTGTTGTTCCCTAGTTCCTTGTGGAAATCATGTCTAGCTCAAGGGTGGCAGTGGTGTTGAGAGATTAATGAGCACACTGGCCTATGGTTGGGTGGAAAATTGCATCGACATAGCTAGTTGTGGGACAAATCCACCATCCAATATAAGTATTCTCTCTTATTCTTGTTTATGTAATGTATTTGCTTATGAGTGACTCTATTGGTTATGTAGAATGCTTATGAATATGGTGAATTCCTTACTGTTTTTTAATGTTATGCATTACATATTTATTTTCCTTGTATGTTTAATGCATTTTCACAAGTTCATGGAGGCTAGAGGCCTATTACAGAAGTCAGAATGAATCTGACTTAGCATTTTTGCCCCTTGGAATTCTCCTGGGAAAGGCAGAAGGAAGAAATCGGGCAAGAGCAAATGGAAACGGGGCAGAATGTGGGTTTCCACACCCCAGGATCCACTGGGGAAGGCTGGAAGGTGGGGAAGCAGAAGATTGGATAAAAATTCTAAGGTAGAGTTGGACTTCTAATTTTTGAGGTCGAAAAGTCAGAAGTAGGGAAGAGGCAGAGAAAAAAATTCCAAGGAAAACTTTGATGTTCCAATTTCCGAAGTTCGAGGTCGGAAGGCAGAAATCAGAAGTATAGATAAAGGTTGAGGTTGAAAGTTTTCTTTCCGAATTCCAAGTTCCAAATGTAGAAGGTAAAAGGCCATTAACAATTCTATCAAAAAAATTTCTTTCCGACTTTCAAGTTTTGAAGGCGGAAGGAGGAAGGGCGGAAGGCGTAAGGCCGTTAACAATTCCACCGAAAAGTTGTCTTTCCAACTTCTGAGTTCCAAAGGTGGAAGGGAGGAAGGCGAAAGGCTGTTAAAAAATCCATTGAAAAGTTGTCTTTCCAACTTCCAAGTTTCAAAGGCAGAAGAGTGGAAGGCAGAAGGACATTAAACGACTCGCCGAGAAGTTATTTCTTCGATTTTCGAGTTCTGGGTAGAAAGCGGAAGTGAATAAGGTAGAAGGCAGAAGAGTGGTGAAACGTTATATCATACATGATGCTTCTAATTCCTAATTTCTGAGTTCAGAAGGGAGGAAAGTGGAAGTGCGAAAGGAGGAGTGCAAAAAGGATAGGTTCAGTGTGAAAAGGTGTTCCCGTTCAAAGGAGGAACAACTGTTATAGTAATTTATAAGCCCTAGAATGAAGGTTGAAGAGTGTGTTAACATCCATGCCCTATGTTTTGAAAGAAGAATAAGGGTTCTTAAAGAATTTTTTTTTACTTATCCACATTATGGGGTATGGGGACATCACAGATTGGTAACAGAGCTCCTCATTGCATCACTATGGCCTAAATGGGCCAAGTTGAACAATTAACAGAGCTGTTGGTTACAACATTGGGCCTAAATGGTCCAAGTGAATAGTTGGTAAGTTTTTTTGAATTATGAGATTATCTAACAGTGTGTTTGATTAAAACATTTTTGTAGAGTCATAGTGTCGATTGGAAGAATTGGTTTTTGGCATGGCCATGAGAACCTATGGCATGTATGATGCACAGAGTCCCTATGTGCATGGGTAAAACGCTATGGGGGCAAATTTCCAAGTTGGAAATGCTGAGACAGAGTCCAACGAAAGGATATTTCAAGAGACTCCGCCAGATTTTGAAGCCACCATGAGAAGCCTAAGGGTGGAGATGCAAAGTTACATAGAAGACAATAAGAGAATGATTAAAGCTCAGGAATAGTAGAATCAAATGAATGGAGCCATATTGCATAGTTTGATATACATCCAAAGTATGATGAGCTCTGGGAATCATGCATTAAATCTAGAAGGAAGTAAAATAAGTTCCAAAAGAAGAAAGAGATCTTCTAGTGGGTCATCTGAATCTGAAGGATCCATTGGGGATTCAAGTTCCTTTTCCCATAGGAATAATAAAAAGAGGCGCTACGAGAATCGTTCACGTGATAAAATAAAGAAGGCTAGGCCACCTACCTTTAATGGTGAGATAAAGAATGATCAAGAAGTTGAATCTTGGTTTCTTGGGATGAGAAAATATTTCCAAGTCCAAGACTACTCTGGAAATATGAAGGTTAGGGTAGCCATCTTCAATTTGACTAGAAGAGCATCCATACGGTGGGATCACTTCAAGCAAGTGAAGAAGATCAATGAAAGGAATATTGTGTGGAAGCAGTTCCAGAAGTATTTTAGGAAGAAGTACCTATCTGATAGGTACTATGATGGTAAGATTAAGGAATTCCATGAGATGAGATTGGGGCAGTTGACCATGGAAGAGTATGCAAATAAATTCATGGATTTGTTAAGGTATGTCAGGTACATCAAGGATGGGAAGGTAAAAATCCAACATTTTCTGAGTGGAATACCTCAAGCATATAGAGACAGAATTGAATTTGATGATCCTAGAACTCTGGAAGAAACCATATGGAAAACCGCAAGTATTGCTATGAGCAAAGCAAAGGAAAACCTGATTACCATATGTCCTAGAAGGACAAAAAGAATGAGAAGTATTACCAAAGGAAGAAACGTTTCAAACCTTCTTATTTCCAAAATCGACAGAGGTAGCCATCACAAGCTGTGAAACAACCATTTAAAGTTATGGGGGAAAAGCTAAGAAATCCAAAAGAAATCAGAGAACCTCTCCAATGTTGGATATGTGTAGGACCCCACACGCACTGGAACTGTCCTCGTGAGGAGTGGTATGTGAGGTAAGCTCACAACATCCAAGAAGCAGAAACTGTGGGTCAAGTGGAAAGGATTGTCCCTAGGATTTATGCAGTGGTAGATGACCACCAGCAAGATCATCAGTCAACTATGGTTGAAGTTGTCGGTAAGAATTTTGAGTAATCGGTTTTTGTTTTGATTGACCCTGGTTCTACTCATGGTTATATTACTCCTAGAGTAGTTGATATTTGCTTTTAAGAAGTTAAATCATATCAAATCATGGTTAGTTCATCTAGCCACTGGGATTAAGAGAAAAGTGAGTGAAGTGGTAGAAAAATGTCCATTGGTTATGGATGAATTGGTCACTTATGTATATCTGAATGTTCTACCACTTGGTTCCTATGATGTTCTCATTGGAATGGATTGGTTGGAAGCAGACGGAGTAATGCTTGACTATTATAATAATAATTTTAAGTGCATAGATGAAGAAGAAAACTTAAGGGTTGTAAGAGGCATTCCCAAGGTGATTTCTGTTAGGATATTTCAAGAATGCAGCTGAAGAAGTTCTGTAGGAAATGTTGCAGGTTGTACGCAACCTATGTTTTAGAGGCAACAAAGAATGAAACTCCTAGGTTAGAGGACTTTCATGTGTTGTAGGAATTCAAGGATGTTTTTCGTGATGAGATTCTAGGACTTTCTCCAAAGAGTACCATTGATTTCACAATTGAAATTGTGCCAGGAGTAGCACCAGTGTCTAAGACACCCTATAGGATGAGCACACTAGAGTTGCTAGAGCTGAAGATGCAGCTGCAAGAGTTGTTGGAAAAGAAGTATATCAGGTCAAGTGTGTTCCCTTGGGGAGTGTTATAATTAAATCTTGTTCTTAGTTTATCTGTTATTTTTGTCCTAATTTTCTACTGTTGGTTTTAAATGATTTTACATTTTATGTTGATTTTAAGAATTTTTGACAATCAGTAATTTTTGTTGGATTTAATGCTTTTAATGGTTGAATTATTTCATTAATTTAGTTTTAAGGTTTGCATTTTTGGCTTATTAGTTAATATGCATATATTTAATCTTTCAAAAACTTATAATAAAAGTTTATTCCAAGTATTATTTATAATCTAACCCTCATTTTTGAGTCCTTTGTCAAATATTTTCATGAGGAGATTCCTGTAGCAGCTCTGTTTTTCCTGTTTTTGTAATTATCATTGAGAGCATATTACGAGGTGATGGAAACGAATTCTGGAAAATGAAAAGAGGTCTTTTTCCACAACAAACCTTATTCACAAAAACCTCTCTCAGCTATGCAACAACTATTATCGTTTGAGAGAGTCAAATTCATCTTTGTGGCCTATTTTCATGGTTTGAATTGTTTAATAATTTCCTGTTTTATTCACAAATTTCCAGTACGTATTCCGATCAATGGAAGGGGAATTTTTAAACACCAAGAGATATTTTGTTCATAACATACTCATTTAAAAAATCCTCTCTCATTTTTTGCACAGGTGTCCAGGATAGAGAGATATGAAGGTTTCTTTGAGACCCAAATTTTCAGAAATTCGCCAAATTTCCCGAAATTCGATTTGTTATTTTTGGGTTAATTGTCTTTAAATATTTTGAGTTATAATGTAACTAATTGCTGTAACTATTTCAAATTTTGACCTAGAATGTAGTAATGGAACTACTTTACCTTTGTAATGATAAAAGGAAGACAAACATACAGTTTTGTGAGGGGATTTTTCACTCAAGGAGAGGCTTTTGGAGCTTTGATTTCTCAAGCTAGCATTTATAACTCTTATGTAAGTGGATGATTGTTATTGATGATATATAAAATGATAATCCGTTTTACTTGTAATGCTTTTTCATTTATGATCTGGTTGATTGCTCAGTCTACAATTTCATTTCTTGTTTAAAGGTTTATTCATGTAAATGCTTGTAGCCTGTGGGTGGAATTAGTATTTCATGTGTAATGTTTATGGATTATTGAGATGTGTTTGATCCTAAGTTTATCCAACTTGCATGATTCAGTTCTATATTAGCTTGTGGATTTTTATTTCCTCCTTACTGATGAAGTTTTTAAAACCAAAACCGTAAACAAAAACCCTAGAAACCTATTTTACTTAGTTTTATTTTATGAGATTGTGTTGGCTTGTTCTTTAGTAGTCTGAGAACAATTTCTGGCACTAACATCTTTGGCGCTGTTGCTGAGGACGAAGCTAAAGTATATATTCCCTGGGATATCATTATTCATTTGATTTTGAGAGGTGAACAAAGTTAGAAAATCTTTTAGACTACAATTTTTCACCGGCGACTCCACGATTAAAGATTCCACTGCAAGGAGAATTTTGTTGACAGAAAAATGAAGAAGCCAAATGGAAAGGCTGGGTATCAGCTTGTTACTTTCTTCCATGAGGTTTTGTTCTTGTTCATCCGTTATTTCATGTCTTTCCTATTGCATGTCAAAAGAATTATTTTTTGTTTTGTTTATTCCGATGATCATAAACCTTCAGGTACATATCCCTCTTTAGAAGAAGAAAGTCTGCATTCTTCTTGTTTTATTGATATTGATCCTATTCCTTCATTTGAAATACATGTGCAACGTGGTATACATATACCCATATCTCTTGAACATAATTATTCTGGTCATCTTGTAAAGAATAAAGCTGGTCTATTACCTTCTACCATCACTGCTGAAACTTGTGAACAACTTGTTGAACCTCATTTTCAACTCACAGATTTTCAATCTAGACTTAGATAGAAGATGTTTAAACCTCTTAGGCTTCCATCTCTCTTAAATCCTTACCTTTCCTACTTTGTTGAATATCTTCCCCATTTTACTAGAAAAGACCATATTATAGCAGAGAAGCACTTAGGATCTTTTCATAATTTCATTGATAATTTTGAAATCATGCATGAGGATGTTGTCATGAGGTTATTTTCAAAATCCTTTGCTGGAGATGCTGTATTTTGGTTCCAAAATTTAAAAGCTGATTCAATTGGATCGTGGGAAGAGTTACATGATGTCTTTTTGAAGTATTGGGGTAAAAATAAATCTTATGATCAATTTCTTTCCGAATTTTATAGTTTGAAAAGGGAGAATGATGAGCCAATTACTAAATTTAATTAGAGGTTTCAAAGTTTTTATATCAGTATGCCTACAAAGATTAGACCTTTGGAAAAACATGCTATGGTATATTATGTTATGGCTCAACATTCAAATCTTGTATTTTTCCTATTAGAAAGGAAATCATCATCTTTAAGACAATTGTTTGAGGATGCAAAAGGAGTGGAGGAGAACATCTGAGCTTGCAAAATGCTTCGAGATAAGGCTCATGTTGAAGATATACAAGCTTATGAACAGGAAGAAGAACGCAGGTATCATTCAGATTTAAGACAGTTTTCTTCATCATTTTCATATTTTCATATGAACAAGGATATAAATGACGTTTGTGTTGATTCTTCATATCAGTTTGCTGAATTTTTCGATGATAATATACTTTCAGTGGATTATAGTAGAAATTTCCTAGATTATCATGTTATGAAGAAGAAGTTGTTGCTCTTCAACCTCTTACTATTGATATAAGAAATAAGTTGCCATTCTTGACTTATGGTCACTTTCAAAATTTTATTTGTTCAAGTTTTGATCAAGGGTTTTATTTAAAGGTCGAGAAGCAGTTTGAAGAGCCCTTGGTTTCCATTCTTGAGCCAAAGTTTAAAAAGAACAACAATGGAGAGGAAGAGAATGTTTCACTTTATGATGAATATAGTGAACACATTGAAGTTTTAAATTGAAAATTTCATGATCCCGTGGCTTCTTGGATGGAGTTGTATTTTTCAAAGGTTTCTAATGCTCCAGATTTTGGAATACTTCCTATTTCCAGCCATAAGTATCAGCTGCCTATAGACTCTTTATTGTATTTATCACATCTTTTGTGGGTCTTCTCAAACAGTAGCATGCATGGAATTATGATTCTGAGTCAAATGGTTTCTTGGCTTCACTGGAAGTATGATTACACTTGATTGGATCATTTCCTCCGATTCGAAGTAGAAGTAAATAGCAGAATAAGCTTGTTATACGAGCATGTAGATTCTTTTCAGTATGCTGGTTTGTAGTAGCATTTTGTTATTTCAGAGGTATGTGTTAAGAGTTTGAGAAAGTTGCAGAGATTTGGTAAATGACTCCATCACCCAATGAATAATGCACAAGGTCTATAGGTTCTGGAAGCCTCACAAGGAGGACTTCATCCCATAGCAAGAGCTAGATGTTATAATTAGATATTGTTATTAGTTGAGTCTGTTCTTTTTTTCCTATTTTTCAACCATTGGTTTAAAATGATTTTACATTTTATGTTGATTTTAAGAATTTTTGACAATCAATAATTTTTTTTTGGATTTAATGCTTTTAATGGTTGAATTATTTCATTAATTTAGTTTTAAGGTTTTTCTTTTGGGTTTATTAGTTAATATGTATATCTTTAAGCTTTCAAAAACTTATAATAAAAGTTTATTCCAAGTTTGTTTTATAATCTAACCTCATTTTTGAGTCCTTTGTCAAATATTTTCATGAGGAGATTCCTGTAGCAACTCTGTTTTTCTTGTTTTTGTCATTATCATTGAGAGCATATTAGGAGGTGATGAAAATGAATTCTGGAAAAAAAAAAGAGGTTTTTATCCACAACAGAATCATTCACAAAAACCTCTCTCTGTTTTGCAACATCTATTATAGTTTGATGGATACGAATTCATCTTTGTGGCCTATTTTCAGGGTTTGAATTATTTAATAATTTCCTGTTTTAGTCACAAATTTACAGCACGTATTTCGATCAATGAAAGGGGAATTTTTAAAAACCAAGAGAGGTTTTTGTTCATAACATAATCATTTAAAAAATTATCTCTTAGGTTTTGCACAGGTGTCCAGGATGGATATATATGAAGGTGTCTTTGTGACCCAAATTTTCAGAAATTCACCAAATTTCCCCAAATTCGATTTGTTATTTTTGGGTTAGTTGTCTTTAAATATTTTGAGTTATCATGTAACTAATTGATGTAACTGTTTCAAATTTCAACGTAGAAGGTAGTTATTGAACTACTTTACCTTTGTAATGATAAAAGGAAGACAAACATACAGTTTTGTGAGGGGATTTTTCACTCAAGGAGAGGCTTTTAGAGCTTTGATTTCTCAAGCTAGCATTTATAACTCTTATGTAAGTGGATGACTGTTATTGATTATATATAAACTGATAAGCCCTTTTACCTGTCATACTTTTTCATTTCTGATCTGGTTGATTGCTCAGTCTACAATTTCATTTCTTGTTTAAAGGTTTATTCATGTAAATGCTTGTAAGGACTTGGAGGAGTTATTATGCAAGACAACCATGTGGTATGCTATGATTCTATAAAGTAGAAGGATCATGAGAATAACTCTTCCATTCATGATTTAGAACTTGCCTCCATAGTACATGCTCTTAGGATGTGGAGGCATTACTTAATGGCATAAAATTTGAGTTAAGGACAAACCACTGTGGTCTGAAATATTTGTTTGATCAACCTACTTTAAATGCTAGGAAAGCTAGATGGATGGATTGTTTGTGAGTTTGATTTTGAAATCAAACGCATAAAAGGAAAAGAAAATAAAGTGGTGGATGCACTCAGCAATAAAGTGCATGAAATGCACTTGGCATCTCTTACTATTTTCCAATCAGATTTGAGATAACCGATTGTTAATCATACTGCTGAAGATGAAATGTATGTGCAGATAAAGGACAAATTGCAGCAGCAAAGTCTTGAGAAGAGGTATGAGGGATATAAATTGGAAGAAGAGGGACTTATTATTTATAAAAACAAAATTTATATTCCAAATGTATCATAGTTGAGTAGAGTTGTTATGGATGAGATCCATCAAGCTCCATATTCTGGTCACCCATGATATCAGAAGACAATTGCTACAACCAAAAAGCAATATTTTCGGACAGGAATGAAGAAGAACATTGTTGAGTATATTTCAAAGTGCATGAAATTTCAGCAATTAAAGATTGAGCATCAAAACCCAATGGGTTTGTTGCAGCCTTTTCTAGTTCCATAATGGAAATGGGAAGTTATTTCCATGGATTTTATTATAGGATTGCCAATGACTTGGAGACAACATGATTCCATCATGGTTGTGGTGGGTGAGTTAACAAAAGCAACACATTTTATACCAGTTAAGTCCACATATAAAAATTATGCCATTGCAAAATTCCTCATGAAGGAGATTTTTAGATTGCATGGATTTCCTAAGGAAATAGTCTCTGACAGAGATCCTAAGTTCAATTCCAATTTTTGGAAGGATTTGTTTGCATATTTGGGTACTAAGTTGAACTTCAGCATTGCCTACCATCCTCAAACTGATGGACATATAGGGAGAGTGAATCAAGTGCTAGAAGACATGCTTCCCATGTATGTGATGGGAAAACCAACCAAGTGGGAAGATTACTTACACTTGGTAGAATTTTCCTATAATAATGGACAACAAGCATCCTTGGGGATGAGTCCTTATGAAGCTTTGTATGTAAGAAGGTGTATGACACATGTGACTTGGGATAATCCAGTGGACTGGATTGTGCTTGGTCTAGAATTGCTCAAGGAAATGGAGGAGGAGGTTGCAAAGATCAGACAGAATCTGAAAGCATCCCATGACAAACAAAAAATCTATGTAGACAAGCATAGAGTACATAGAGACTTCAGTGTTGGGGATCATATTTACCTCAAAGTGAAGGCAAGGAAGAGTTCCTTGAAGCTTGGAAGTTGTGCCAAGCTATCACCTAGATACTGTGGGTTGTTTGAAGTGCTTGAAAGAATACGGCTAGTTGCATATAGACTTGCATTGTCTGCAAACACTAAAGCTCATAGTGTTTTTCATATTTATTTGCTTAAGAAATATGTCCATGACCTTAACCATATGATTGATTGGGATGTGATTTAGGTGGAACCCAAGGGAGAGTTCCAAACTGAGCCATTGCGCATCCTTGACAAGAAGGTCATAGTGCTCCCGAATCAAGCCATTGGACATGTGAAGGTGTAGTGGGAGCACTACGGTCCTGAAGAGGCCACGTGGGAGCTTGAGGATGCCATGCAATTGGCACATACATTTTTTTTCAATTTAATAAAGCACTGAGGATATTTTTGTTGTAAGGGGGAGGGGAATGTAATACCCTAGTTTTGACCCCAAGGGGGACGGGAATGCGTGCCCCAGTTTTGTCTCCATGGTATGGAGTTGTACATGATGTATATATTGTATTGAGATCATGGCATGGAGGTCAAGCCCAAGGCCCTACCATTGATCTCATGTTTTTGTGTATGGGTAATGAAGGTTGATTCCTCCGGTTCATTGTGCTAGTCAAGCAAAACATGTTTTTGAATATCATGTGAATGTACAAATTAATAAAATACCACAGCTAGCTATGGGACTACAACATGAAAGAGATGGGGGCATGATTCCACAAGGGATAGGGTGGGGAGTTAGTCAAACCCCTTGAGCCAATAGGGTGTGACCAGATGTCAATGGGGAAACCCATGAACCCTTAGATACCTTTTGTCCTCTGTCTTCAATCATTCATTTATTCTAGAAGTTGGTTGAGGTAGTTAATGCCTTAGGCAGAGCAAGGCATGACAGTCTGATTGCTTGTCTGAGCAAGTATGCAGTATGGAAAGCTGCATTATTACTTCTGACATAAGGAAGCACGTGATGTGTGCCAATCCATCCTTTCCCTCAGTCAAGCAAGAGTTTTGTTTTTGTTACTCGTTGTTAGACGACAACATTATATCATTACACATGATTCGATCATTCTGATCATTTTTTTCATGCACATTGTTGGTGGGTCACTACCTTGATTCACAAAAGAATGATTCTACTGTGTTTTTCTTAGTGAATGGGTAGTGTATATCTCTTGATTTTATGAGAGTGTGGTACTTTGTAGTTTTCTAAATTCCCTAGAGACACGTAGTGTGGTGGTTCGACTATCCTGAGTCATGGAAGTGTGGTTACATAGTGTTTGTTTGAGTGACATTGGGGGTATGCAAGTAAACATTGTTTATTTGTGTTACAGAGTGAAGTCTGTGTGGCTATGTTTTTCCTTGCGAATTGTTGTGATGTGCATCCTTGTTTTGGTTTGAATAATTAGGAGTGGAAGAGGCCTAGAATTGGATGATAATCCTAGTGAAAAGAGGAACCTCATAGACATATCAAGAGGGGATGGAAAATCCTTTAATACACACCCTGAAGAGAAATGGAAGGGAAGGTATGTTATGAGGGAAATGTGTAGCAATGAAGGGAATACTTTCTTGTGTTAGGTGTGTAGGTATTTCAGAATGCCAAGCTGGATACATCTGGTGTAGGTGTCCATAGCTATGTGGTTGATCTCACTAGCTTAGAAATTCTACCTTTACATTGCCTTAGTGGTTTGAGAAACCCAATTTTGGATATTAGCTTGGCTGTGTCTTATTATGCATTTAGCCTTGTGTAATCCTTGGCCGGACATCATGTGAAACCCAACTATGAATGATGGTTTGGCTAAGTGCCTGATAAACCCATCTGTTGGCTTGGTTGGTCCTTGGTGTAAGTGTTGGATTGACTGTGTATAGTATGTGAAACCCAACTGCTAGATAGATTGGATGTGTGGCCTATGAAACCCATCTATTTGGATTGTATTCCTATAACCTCATAAACCCAACTTGGTGTTGCTTGGCTGGATAGTCTGATAAACCCAACTAAAGGTTGGCTTGACTGTGTGTGTTTTGATCTGGTTGTGTGTGAGTATGTTGGTCCCTAGTTCCTTGTGGAAATCATGTCCATCTTGGGGGTGGGAGTGGTGTTGAGAGATTAATGAGAACACTGGTCTATGGTTGGGTGGAATTTTGTAGCGACATAGCTAGTTGCGAGACAGGAGTCCATCATCCAAGATAAGTATTCTCTACTATTTTTATTTATGCAATGTATTTGCTTATGAATGACTATACTAGTTATGTAGAATGCTTATGAATATGGTGAATACCTGCCAATGTTTCAATAGATTTACTGTTATTAAATGTTCTGAATTGCATATTTGTTTTCCTTGTATGTTTAATGCATTTTGCCCAAGTTCATGGAGGCTAGAAGCCTGTTACAGAAGTCAGAATGCATCTGAATTAGCGTTTTCACCCCTTGGAATCCACCTCGGAAAGGAAAAAGGAGGAAATTGGAAAAGAGCAGAGAAAACAGGGCAGAATGTGGGTTTGCGCACCCCGGGATCTAGTGCAGAATGTTGATGTAATTGTAACTTCGAAATGTATTCACTTGTATATCTTATGTATTGTACCCTAATGTTTATTCTGGGAAGTGTTTGTAATATAATTGAGTCATGTCATGCCCCGATGTTTCGATCGGGAGTTTCTATAATGTGAAAAAGTCATGTCAAGTCATTGTGGGCAACCATCCTATTGATCAAGGGTTAAAGTCCCCACAGTTGTGGGCCCTTAGGGTTATTAGACTCTTCTAGAGAAGTAAGCCCTAGTGAGTTATTGTCAAGTATGGAATTATTATAAATAGAGAGTGAGACTCTCTATTTAACAAACACTCACTCACACTCAATTGTAGCGCATAGCTGAGGGAGAAGAAGTTGTTGGGGCTACAAAGAAAGAGACTACTACTGTTGGGAGATCATCTTATTGTTTTGGGGTTTTACTTTTGGTGCTTATTCTATCTTTGAGGTAGTTGCGGGGTTTTCTCCATTTATGGTTTACCCGATGAAAAACATTGTGTTCATTATCTCTTGTGTTTGATTGTTGTGCTTGTTATTCTCTCAGTTAAAGATCCTAATATAATGTTAGATTGAATGATAAAAATCTAACATGGTATCAGAGCTAACCTGAGAAGAAGACACTGTGTAGCTGCAGAAACTAGGGCTTCCTACTTTTTGGATCTCTCTCCATAGATTTTCAGCAAAAGAGGGTTGGGCTGACTCCTCTCTAGGGTGCATCTTTCTGTCGAAGTAGAATCTGATTCTGAGCATTTTCAGTTTTTGACCCATCACTTTTGTCAAAAATTAGGGCTTTCCATAGAAGTGGAATTTTTGAGTGAGCCCAAGCCTGGATTGATCTCCTCCTCAAAATCGAAGTTTAGATATCAAGATCAAAGATTTTGGTTGTACAGAACTCTGAGAAAGTCAAACCCTAATCTGATTCTGAACTAACACTATAGAATTTCAGCTCCAGATCCAGATCCTACATCTTAACCTAGTAAGATCTAAATCTTTTGTATTTCCATTTGAGGTTCTCAGTTAAGATGTCTCATCATACCAAGCTTGATGAAAAGCTTGTTGGAGTTGATAACTTCTGAGCCTGGAAGTATAGGATCTCCCAGGTCCTGGAAGAAAATGAGTTGGACTCCTATATAAATGAGGAGGTTCTAGTTCCAGAGGGAGATCAGGATAAGGCCTTACACAAGAAGAAATTGGTCATGGCTAAGAGGATTATTGCTTATTCAATTAAGGATGACCTCATACCACAGGTGTCCTCCCTAAAGAAACCTAAAGCTATGTTTGATGCCTTGACCAAACTGTTTGAAGGGAAGAACATAAATTGGAAGATGACTTTGAGAAACCAATTGAAGAATGTAAAGATCCAGAATGCAGAAACCATCCAGTCTTACTTTACAAGAGTCTCTCAGATCAAATAAAAACTTGAAGTAGTGGATGAATAAGTGGAGAATGTAGAAATTGTGATGACCACCTTGAATGGTCTCCCTAGTACATGGGACTCTTTCAGTCAAGGGATCTGTGCTAGAAAGAAGCTAGTCAAGTTCAACAGACTATGGGAAGAATGCTCTCAAGAAGAAGCTCGGATAGCAGCTCAAGAAGAAAATATGGGAAGTGAAGATCAAGCTCTCACAATACACTCCAAGAAAAGTAGAATAAGCTCTCATCACTCCAAAGGTAAGAACTTCCACTAGAAAGATAACACTAGAAAAGATTTATCTAAATTAAGATGCTATACATGTGATGAAAGAGGACACTTTGCCAAAGACTGTCCTAGAAACAAGATTAACTCCCATAATAAGAAGGGAAACAAGAGAAGACATCATGCTCATGCTATAGAAGATGATGAACCTTCCACAAGGAGAAGCAAGCAAGAAAGTGACGATTCTTCAAGTGATGAAGAATATTTCTTGATTTCTGCTCTCACAGGAACTATCACACATGGAAGCAATGATTGGTTTATAGATAGTGGTTCTTCCAAACATATGATGGGATTCAAAGAATCCTTTGTGAAACTATCTAAACATGAGTCACGTCACAAGGTGAAACTTTGGGATGACTACCAGTATCCAATAAAAGGTAGTGGGGAATCCTCCTATAAGCTAGACTTTGGAAATTCTATGAAGATGAAGGATGTATTGTTTGTACCGAGACTTAAGAAGAACCTCCTCTCCATATCTTCATTAGATGCAAAAGGCATGAGGGTTGCATTTGTAGATAGCCAAGTTCTCATGTGGCCAAAGGGAAATACTTTTGATGATGCAGTAGTGATTGGGGAACAAGAGGGAGGCCTATACAAATTGAAGGGCCATCGAGAACAAGCTTTGGTCCATGAAACAGTAGAGACAAATGAACTTTGTCATAGAAGGCTTGCACATGTGCACTACAGAGAACTACCACTTGCAAGAAAAGCTATTGAAGGTCTTCCAGAAATTTAGGCAAAACATGATGGAATCTGCAAAGGATGTGCGAAAGGAAAGAACACAAAGAAGACATTTCCAAGTAGCAAGAGCAAGGCAAAATGAATCTTGGAAATCATTCACTCTGATGTATGTGGTCCAATGTCATCATGTTAATTAAGTGGGTATGTATACTATGTTTCTTTTATTGATGATTTTTGTAGGAAGACATGGATATACTTCATGAAGAACACAAATGAAGTATTCATCAAGTTCAAGGAATTCAAAGCCTTGATCGAGAACCACACAGAAAATAAGATCAAGACCTTTTGATCAGATAATGGTGGAGAATTCACTTCAAATGAATTCAAATCATTATGAAAAGATTCAGGGATTAAGAGGGAGTTAACTACTCCATATAATGCACAACAAAATGGGGTTGCAGAAAGAAAGAATAGAATGATCATGGAAGCTGCAAGGGCTATGATTCACGATCAAGATATTCCCATGCATCTATGGGCAGAAGCTGCCAAAACAACGATGTATGTACAGAACCGTACTCCACACAGAGTACTCAAGAACAAGACACCTGAAGAAGTCTTTTCCATCAAGAAACTAGAAGTCAGCCATATCAGAATATTCGATTGTCCGGTGTACATACACATTTCGAAAGAAAAGAGGACAAAGTTAGATCCTTCAGGAAAGAAAGGTATATTTATGGGATACTCTGAAAGTTCAAAGGATTACAGAATATACTTCCCAGGATTCAAGAATATCGATATTAGCTGGGATGTAACATTTGACGAAGACTCAGCTTACAACAAATCCAGAAAGAGACCTGCTGAAGATCCTGAAGAAACAAAAGCACCCAGAATTCATGACACAACCATGAACGAAGAATATCAAGAAGAAGATCGAGAAATAGAAGAACCTCAAGAACCTGTAGATCCACCTCAGGAGAAGAATCCTCACAAGAAGAAACCTACTTGGGTACGAGAAGCTATCCAAGGTGTAGAAAGATATGGGGCTCCAGAAGAAAATCACAGAGAAAGGAAAAGAACCAGATCCTATTCCAGTTATGTAGCCCTACTATGTGACATTATGGATAAAGAACCTTCCAACTATGAACAAAACATAGAGAAGAAAGAATGGAAGAATGTTATGATCAAAGAGTATCAATCAATCATGAAGAATGATGTTTGGGATGTTGTCCCAAGACCAAAAGGGAAGTCTATTGCAACTTCCAAATGGATCTACAAGATCAAGCATGCTACAGACGACAACATAGAAAAATATAAAGCAAGATTTGTGGCTTGTGACTTATCCTAGAAGGAAGGAATATATTATGAAGAAACCTTTGCACCTGTAGCTAGATACACTTCCATCTGATCAGTACTTGCTCTAGCTGCAGTGATGAAATGGAAGATACACCAGATGGATGTCAAGACTGCTTTCTTGAATGGTGTAGTGGAAGAGGAAGTGTATGTGGAGAAGCCACTCGGTTTTGAGACACATGACAGGGAGACTCATGTGTGTAAATTGAAGAAAGCCCTGTATGGTTTGAAATAGGCACCTAGGACATGGTATGGCAGAATTGATGGCTTTCTATCTAGTCTGGGGTTTACCAAAAGTAAAGTAGATTCCAACCTTTACTACAAGGTTGAAGAAGGTAACCCAGTGATACTCCTACTATATGTAGATGATCTGTTTGTAATAGGTATGGACGGGTTGATTGCTGATATGAACAGAAAGCTTGTTGCCGAGTTTGAAATGAAGGACTTGGGTATGATGCACTATTTTCTAAGGTATGGAGGTGTGGCAGAATGATGGAATCTTCCTCATACAAGGGAAGTATGTAGTAGATATCCTAAAGAGGTTCGGGATGATGGAATGCAAGGCCATAGCCACACCTATGGCATCGAACCTGAAGCTATTGAGTGATGCTTCATCAGAAGTGGTTGATGCTATGATGTATCATCAGATGATTGGGTCCTTGATGTACTTGATGAACACAAGACCAGATATTTGCTTTGCTATGAACAACTTGAGCCATTTCCTGACAGATTCAAGACATGTTCACTTGATTGCCGCAAAACATATTCTGAGGTACCTAAAGGGTATAGTTGATTATGGGCTCAAGTATGAGGCAAATCAAAAGATTAACTTGGAAGTTTATGTCGATTCAGATTGGGCAGACAGTGCCATCGATAGGAAGAGCACTTTAGGGTGTTGCTTCAGTATGGGATCAGGTGCGATCTATTGGTTTAGCAGGAAGCAGTCCTGTGTGGCACTGAGTACAACTAAAGCAGAGTATGTTGCAGCTTGTTCGACTAGTTGTGAGGCAGTATGGCTGAGGAAGCGGCTGTCTAATTTATTTGATCTCCAGTTGGATGCTACTTGTATATACTGTGACAACCAGAGTTGTGTGAAGTTGTTGGATAACCCAGTGTTCCATGACAAGTCAAAGCATATCAAGATAAAATATCACTATATCAAGGATATGGTGCAGAGAGGAGTAGTGAATCTCTAGTATGTTGCGATGGATGAACAGATAGATGATGTGTTGATGAAGCCATTAGCCAGAGTGAAGTTTGAGTACTTCAGGGAGAAGCTTGGTGTTCTCTAGATCGAGGTTCCTTCCAAGGGGAAGTGATAAGTCCGTGAGCCATTCTGACATGGTGAGAGGATTGGTTCCTTCCATGGTCAGATGTAAGGGGTGAGCCATTCTGACATGGTGAGAGGATTGGTTCCTTCCATGTCATATGTGAGTGCTAATCCATTCTGATGTGACTATAGGATTGGTTCCTACATGATCAGATATAAGTGCTAAACTCCATTCTCTAAATGGAGGCACCTATTCAACTACCAGGAATACTCAGCCTAGGGCCAAGGGCCATTCTGATGTGACTATGGGATGTGATCCCACATGATCAGATGTAAGTGTAGGGCCATTCTGAGGGGGCTGTGGGATGTGTTCCCACATGATCAGATGTAAGTGCAGAGCCTTTCTAAGGAGAATGTGGGGTGTGTTCCCACATGATCAGATATAAGTGTTGAGCCCTTCTAGCATGGTTGCAGGATGTGTTCCCGCATGGCTGGATATAAGTGTTGAGCCCTTCTAGAATGGTTGCAGGATGTGTTCCCGTATGGCTAGATATAAGTGTTGATCCTTTCCATTAGGGTTGTGGGATGTGTTCCTACATGATCGGATGTGAGTGCTGATCCTTTTCGATAGGGTTGTGGGATGTGTCCCCGCATGATCAGATGTGAGTGCTGGGCCTTTCTGATAGGGTTGTGGGATGTGTTCCCGCATGGTCGGATGTGAGTGTTGGGCCTTTTTGACAGGGTTGTGGGATGTGTTCTGGCATGGTCAGATGTGAGTGTTTGGCATGCCTTTCTGACATGGTGTTGGATGTGTTCCTCTCATGGTCAGGTGTAAGTGTTGGGTGATCCATTCTGACTTAGGGCCAGATATTAGCACTGAAGAAGACCTACATGGAGGTTAGTCCTACAACCAGCATGAAAAAGGGATGGCTCTGTAGAACTTCCTGTGACAAGAAGAATCATGAGATAACACCAGTAATGATGACCCAATGATGATCCAGATCGAGTGATGTTGATCTAGTAGTGATGATCCAGATCGAGGGATGATCCAGATCCAGTGATGTTGATCTAGATCGAGTGATGATCCAGATACAGTGATGTTGATCTAGTAGAGTTTATCCAGATCGAGTGATGATCCAAATCCAGTAATGTTGATCCAGCAGAGATGATCTAGATCGAGTGATGATCCAAATCCAGTGATGATGATCCAGATCAAGTGATGATCTAGATCCAGTGATGATGATCTAGATCCAGTGATGATCCAGATCTAGATGAAGATGACTTGAAGATGATGAAGACTCGATGATGATCCAGATGATACAGAGAAGAAGACTTGTGCTGATAAATTTTGTCGAGAGAATACCTTCCTAGTTAAGAGGAAGTGTTGATGTAATTGTAACTTAGGAATGTATTCACTTGTATATCTTATGTATTGTACCCCGATGTTTATTTCGGGAAGTGTCTTTAATGTAATTGAGTCATGTCATGCCCCGATGTTCCGATTGGGAGTTTCTATAATGTGAACAAGTCATGTCAAGTCATTGTGGGTAACCCTCCTATTGATCAAGGGTTAAAGTCCCCGCACTTGTGAGACCTTGGGGTTATTAGACTCTCCTAGAGAAGTCGGCCCTAGTGAGTTATTATCAAGTCAAGAATTAGTATAAATAGAGAGTGAGACTCTCTATTTAACACACACTCACTCACACTCAGTTGTAGTGCATAGCTGAGGGAGAAGAAGTTGTTGGGGCTAGAAAGAAAGAGACTACTGCTGTCGGGAGATCATCTTACTGTTTTGGGGTTTTACTTTTGGTGCTGATTCTATCTCTGAGGAAGTTGTGGGGTTTTCTCCATTTATGGTTTCCCCAAGGAAAAACATTGTGTTCATTGTCTCTTGTGTTTGATTTTTGTGCTTTTTAATCTCTTAGTTAAAGATCCTAATATAATTCTATCTTGAATGATAAAAATCTAACATGAAAGGGCAGAAGGCGGGAAGAAGAAGATTGGATGAAAATTCCAAGGAAGAGTTGGACTTTCGATTTTCGAAGTCTGAGGTTGGAAGGCGAAAATCGGATGTATAGAGAAAGGTTGAGGTCGAAAGTTGTGTTTCCAAATTTTGAGTTTTGAAGGTGGAAGGTAGAAGGCCATTAAAATTTCCACCAAAAAGTTTTCTTTCTGAATTTCGAGTTCTGAATCCGGAAGGAGGAAGGGCAGAAGAGCAGAAGGTGAAAGGCCATTAACAATTCCACTAAAAAGTTGTCTTTCTGACTTCCAAGTTTTGAAGGAGGAAGGAAGAAGGCCGTTAACAAATTCATCGAAAAGTTGTCTTTTCGACTTGTGAGTTATGAAGGTGGAAGGCAGAAGGGAAGAAGGAGAAAGGTCATTAAACGACTTGCCGAGAAGTTATTTCTCCGATTTCAAAGTTCTAGGAAGAAAGAAGAAGGCGGAAGAGTGGTGAAGCGTTTCGTCACACATGATATTTTCTATTCCTGATTTCTGAGGTCGGAAGGGCAGAAAGCGGAAGTGTAGAAGGATGAGTGCGAAAAGGGAAGGTTCAGTGTAGAAAAGGTGTTCTCGTTCACAGAAGGGATCTATCAAAGGAAGAAAAACTGTTACAATGCTTTCTAAGCCTGAGAAATGACAGTTGAAGGGTGTGTTAACGTCCATGCCCTGTGTTTTGAAAGGAGAACAAGGGTTCTTGAAGCAATTTTTTTACTTATTCTCATTATGAGGTATAGGAATGTCACATATTGGTATCAGAGTTTCCGGTTGCAACAATAGGGACTAAATGGGCCAAGTTGAATAGTTAATAGAGTTGTTGGTTACAACATTGGGCCTAGATGAGCCAAGTGAACAGTTGGTAAGTGTTTTTGAATTCTGATATTGTCTAACAGTATGTTTAATTAACATATTTTTCAGAGTTATAGTGCCAATTGGAAGAATTGGTTTTTGGCGTGGCCATGAGAACCTATGGCATGTATGATGCGCAGAGTCCCTATGAGCATGGGGCAGACACTATAGGGTAAAAACGTCCAAGTTGCAAATACTGAGACAGAGTCCAACGGAAGGATATTTCAAGAAAGTCCACCAGATTTTGCAGCCACCATGAGAAGTCTAAGGGTGGATATGCAAAGTTACAGAGAAGATAATGAGAGAATGATTAAAGCTCAGGAAGAGCAGAATTAGCTGAATGCAACCATGTTGTAGATTTTGATAGACATCCAAAGAAAGATGAGCTCTAGGCGTTGTGCAGTACATCTAGAAGGATGTAAAAGAAGTGCCATAAGAAGAAATAGATATTCTAGTGGGTCATCTGACTATGAAGGATACACTATGGATTCAATTTATTCTTCCCATGAGAAGAATAAAAAGAGGCGCTACCATAATCATTCACGTGATGAATTCAAGAAGGATAGGTTTCCTACCTTTAACAGTGAGATAAAAAACGATCAAGAAACTACAGCTTGGATTCTTGGGATGAGAAAATATTTCCAAGTCCTATACTACTCTAGAAATATGAAGGCTAGGGTATCCATATTCAATTTGACTAGAAGAGATTCCATATGGTGAGAGCACTTCAGGCAAGTGAAGAAGATCTGTGAAAGGAAGATTGTGTGGAAGCAGTTCCAAAAGTATTTCAAGAATAAGTACCTCTCTAATAGGTACTATGATGGTAAGATTAAGGAATTCCATGAGTTGAGATCGAGGCAACTGACCATGGAAGTGTATGCAAATAAATTATTGGAGTTGTTAAGGTATGTCAGGTACATCAAGGAGGATAGGGTAAAAATCCATCATTTTTTGAGTGGGCTACCTCAAGCATACAGAGACAAAATTGAATTTGATGAGCCTAGAACTTTGGAAGAAACCATAAGGAAAGCTAAGTATTGATATGTGCAAAGCAAAGGAAAACCTGATTACCATAAGGCCTAGAAGGATAAAAAGATTGAGAAGTCTGACCAAAGGAAGAAAGGTTTCAAACCTTCTCATTTCCAAAATCAGCAGAGGCATCCATCACAAGCTGTGAACCAACCAGCTAAAGTGATGGGGGAAGATAAGAAATCCAAAATAAATCAGAGAACCTCTCCAATGTTGGAGATGTGGACGATCCCACATGCATAGGAACTTTCCTCATGAGGAGGGGTATGCGAGGAAAGCTCACAACATCTAAGAAGCATAAACTATGGGTCAAGTGGCAAGGATTGTCCCTAGGATTAATGCAGAGCTAGAGGACCGCCAATCAGATCATCACTCAACTCTGGTTGAAGCTGCAGGTAATATCGTTGAGCAATCTGTTTCTATTTTGATTGACCCTAGTTCTTCTCATAGTTATATTACTCCTAAAGTGTTGGAATATAATAAACCAACTCATAAAATAATTAATCGTTATTTGATTAACTTCCTACCCACTAGCTTAGATAGTTGGCATCCACTTGCACCTTATAGTCAACACTTGCCATCTATATCCTAGGAATGATTTATTTCTAATTATGGGTTGATCTTGACCACTTTATGGCCATCCAAAATTGGTAACCGTGCTTTACAGCAGATTCTGTTTTCTTCTGCTTTATCCTGCTTTTATGTGGATAAGGTAAAGCTAGTCAAATAGGAAACTGGAAGCTTTTGTTGCAAACCCATACTCCATTATTTTCTCTCCATATTCTAGGATTAGCAAGTATTTCCTTCACTCATCATCACTCACACATGCTATTGCTAATTAGTGAGGTGCTTGGTAGATTGGGAAAGTGCTTTAGCCAACTATGGGGTTTATCATAATTAGTAATCCTGCTTTATGAGCTAGCTTGAGTTGTCTTTTAGCAACTCCTTTTTCCTTTATAAGGATGTATTAACTATGTAATAATATCAATTATCATTTATTTATCATTCATTAATGTGTGTTCATTAATTCTTCTTCTTCTCTCCTTATGCTAATTCTCTACAATTCTATGTGAGGTTAATTGTGTGCCTAGATCCTTAGCGTGTTTATGAAATTCCTTATGCCATCAAGGCTTTAGAATTTATACATGGTATCAGAGCATAGGCCTCAGGTTCAATTCCCTGAGCTACGCCAGAGGTGAGGTGTTGGAGTATCAAGTACCTCCACATGGTATAACTGCCGCACCTCTGGGAATATAAAACAAGTGGACTAACCACCACTCCTGGTGATTGGGCCTTGTGTTTGGTTTCAAATGTTCACCAACATCTACAGGTTTTGGTATCAGATCCTTTGTATATCGGTTTCTCTCCTTCCTTATAGTTATTGCAGGTTCGACATCTTGACTAGGAGCGCATTCTGCTGACTAGAGGGCATAGTTTCTGAGCTATGGACCAATCTTAGAAGATCATCTTGACTCCATTCAATTTCTTTGAGTGGAAAGCTGAGATGGAGATATTGTTGAGAGTGAAAGTTCTCTACAAGGTAACTATGGAAACTAAGGCAGAGCCCAATGCAGCTGTAGAGAAAATTAAATGGCACAACAAGAGGGATGAGGCCTATGGTATTTTGTGTCTGAGCATTCCAAGAGACCTCCTCTTCCATCTTGATGGATTGACATCACCTAATGAAGTGTGGGAGAAGCTAAAAGAGATTTTTGGAAATACAAATGAGATGAGAGGACCTACAATAAAGAATGAACGGATCTCCTTGATTCCTAGTAGCTTCGAATAATTTCAAATCTACTTTTCCAAGTTTAAGGCCCTTGTTTTGTAGTTGAAACAATGTGGGATCGAAAAGAAGGAAGAGAAACTAGTTTTGGCCATACTCTCTAAGCTTGGTCCTGACTATTCAGTGTTTGTTTTGACCTTCCATGCCACCAAGTTGATAACTCGAGCCTGGAATATACCTAAGCTTGCAGAGTTCATGGAATCCCTCACATAGGAGCAAGATAAGTTGGTGATTATGGGCACCATCAAACCTTCCAAAGACTAAGCTTTGGTTGCTAGATATTCAAAGGTGGATTCAAAAAGCAATAAAAAAGCTAAAAATCCACTTGAGTAAAAGAGAGACAAGAACAAGTGTCAAGAGGAGCCCCAAGGTTCCAACAAGAATTCCCAGAAGAAGAAGAACAAAGGAGAAATGAGCAAGTGCACATACTGTAGTAAGGGCTATCATCTTGAGAGCTCTTGTATGAAGAAGCAAATTGACATGTTGACCCAACTCTTGGAGAAGAATAACATCTCCCTTCCTGATTGCTCAAAGAAGAGGGAAGGAGGATCAAATTCAAAGGATAGAGAGAGAGAGTACATGCCTTGGTTGCTTGCACATCAAGATCACCTAGCTTCATCATAGACTCTGGAGCTTCTACACATATGGTTTCGACAAAAGAGACATTATCCTCTCTTGACATGTCGAAAGGTCCACCAATAGTTTTGGGAGATGACTCTCTCACTGACAGTTTGGGGAAGGGAAGGATTGATATTGACCATGGTAAGTTCAATAATGTGTTGTATGTTCCAGGTTTTGCCTCTAATATCTTGTTAGTGTATCAGATGACTCATACTAGGTCTCTAAAGAAGGTCATATTCTCCCCTGATGATGTTGAAATCACTGAGATTTTGAATGGTAAATTCATAGCAAAAGGTGTTGTAGATCACACTTCGAAGGTATACAAGTTTTCCCATTTTCTACCCTTATCAAACCCCTCTGCTCTTCTGATTCATGCTAATGAAGAAACCAAGCTTCGACATGAAATATTTGGCCATCTTAACTACAAGTATCTTTCTGATTTGAGTGAAAAAGATATGGTCATATGGTTACCAAATATCAAGTTTTCTAAGAGAGTCTATCAAGGTTGTATCCTAGGAAAACACTCAGAGCACAAGTATGATAAAGCTAGTCAAGAGAGAACCTTTGCACCTCTTGAGCTGATCCACAGTGACATTGCTGGTCCATTTCCTCATATGTCCATGAGTCAAGCCAAATATGCACTGACCTTCATAGATGAATTTTCTAGGTATTGTTGGGTTTACTTCCTAAAGCATACGTATGAATTTTTTGACCTCTTCAAAGTCTTTAGAGCCTTGGTTGAAAACTAGTGTGGGAGGAAACTCAAGATCCTCAGATATAACAATGGTGGTGAGTATGTCAAGTCTGAGTTAATTCAATATTGTAAAGATGTAGGTATTTAGATGCATCATTCAATCCCTTACACACCACAACAAAATGGTGTTGCTGAGAGAAAGAACAGATCACTGAAGGAGATGGCAACCTGCATGACGAAGGCTAAGAATTCGCCACCAAAGTTTATGGACGAGGCTATAATATGTGCATCCTACATCCAAAATAGGGTTCCTCATAAGCATATTGATGGTATGACTCATTTTGAATCTTGGAGTGGGCACAAGCCATATGTGACCCATTTCAGGATTTTTGGCTCAAAGGCTTGGTCTAGAATTCCAACTGAAAAGAGGAAGGATTTGTATCCCCAAAGCCAAGAGTTCCTATTTGTTGGGTATTCTAAAGATTCAAAAGGGTACAAGCTGATTAACTTGAGCACTAACAAATCTTTCATTGAAAGAAATGTTCAGTTCCAAGAAGAGCCTTTAGTAGCAGTTGAAGTTGGAGAGTCTTCTTCACCACCAGATCCATTGATTGTAAGTGGAGAGACTAATGAGTTTGCTGATTCTAATATGTATGATAATGATGATTTGATTGCAGATCCTAATAGTCCTACAAGACCAAAATGGTCAGCAAATACCATTCATGCAGCTGGGGAACTAGCTGGAAATCCTAGTGACACTAGAAGGACTAGATCTCAATTTGAGAGCGCCCTTTGTGTGAAAGATCCTCTATTTGCTGAGAAGTGCTATCTGATGGTTGAATCAGATACAAAGACATATGAATATGTAGCAGATGATCCAAGATGGAAAACAACCATGAAAGAAGAATTCAGCTCGCTCCAGAAGAACAACACTTGGGAACTGGTTGATCTTCCCCCAGGGAGGAAGCTAGTTCAATGTAAGTGGGTTTTCAAGACTAAGTTCACTGCTGATGGTTCACCTTTGAAATATAAGGCAATATTGGTAGCCAAGGGCTACTCATAGGTACATTGTATCAGAGCTAAGGTTCTCAAAGTTCTACATGGTATCAGAGCTGCGGATATCAAAGCTAAACATGATATCAGATCTTTAAGAGTTCATTAATTAATCCTCCTTTTCATATTTGTAGGTCCATTTTGCATGTTCAACTTTGAATGGATTCAAGAGTATCAGTTCCTCTTCTTTCTCCATTCACAAGCTATTCAGAGTGTAAATTGAAGACGATTTCATTTCTAAAGAGACAAGGTCTCTATGAGATATCTATTGGACTTGGTGAAGAGTCTTATGAAGAGCCAAGTGACTGGTTGAATAATTGTGATAGAGCAATTGGACCTATTTGTCTAGCTATCTCTCCAAGCATGTGCTACCTTATTGATTCTGCTAAATACCCAAAAGATATCTGGACACCATTGGATAGAGTTTTGGGAAAGTACAATGAAGATCCTTCTAGCTATGTGGAGAGTGCCTGTAGCTCCTCAATGATTTCTCTCTCTCAAGATGTCTCGGCCTCTACATTCTTTGATGAATTTGATCATGAAGAAGAAGTTTCTCATACAGTTCTTGTTGCTACTACTCTCTTTGGTTCGAATGCTTCCTCTTTTAATCAAGAAGCAAATATTGAAGAGCTATTTTCTTCTATGTCTCTTGAAGTAGAAGATCTTGATTCATCTTCTTATGATGCTATTGATGAAAAAGAAGTGACTAATGGAGCTTCTATTGCTATTTATGATTCACTCACACATTCAGTGTTCTCTATGTCTTCTATCATGGATTTTGAGATCCATATGCCAGACCTCTCACACTTTGTGCATGCCTCTCTTTTTGATGGTGCACAACCCAGTGACTTCCAAGATGTTTGCTTAGACAAATAAAGTCCTTCTAGTGTTTTTCTACTTACCATAATTTATCCCATGTGCTTCTACAACTCCTCCTTTGTTCTTAGCACTCATTCTCAGAGCCTCCTTGAAGATTTTGAACATCACTATCTTTCCTCCTCCCATACTTCTACCATAGAGGATTCTTTACCAGTATATTCCCATGAGTCTACTGTTGTGATTATTTTTTATCTCTTGGATTCTTTGGAAGATACATCAACCCATAGAGCCCATGCATTCGCACTCTTTGATCCTATGCCTTCTCTATGTTCCTACAAGATCACTTGCACACATTCTCTCTCTGTAAATGAATATGGAGACATTATACATTCACTTGGACAGTTATTTCACCTATCTGGAGCTCATTTCATCTCTACTGGTTTGAATTTCAAGTCATCTCGTCATCTTGGAGCTGATTACAAGTCTCAAGATCCTTCAGTATTTCCTTCACATCATTGGATCTCAATTGTGCTACATGGTCCTAGTTTCCATCCTGTAGTTGTCCTTAATCCAGGTGAGCAGATTTATCTTCTTCCCAAGAAGAAGATTCCTACAGACATCAGCACTTAGTTTGGAGCAGCAAAAACACCAACACTTCAACATTTTTGGTATTTCCTTTCATGTCCTTTCTTGAGGGAGGATTTTCCCCTTGAGGTTTTGCCTCTTTCCTCATTTCTTTGGACAAGATAAATTGTAAAAGGGTGACCATAGCTTTGTTGCTGAGCCATATATGCATATATATTTCTGATTAGCTCAGGGATATCATCATAAATTCAGGCTTAAAAGGGGGTGTTGGAATATAATAAACCCACTCATAAAATAATTAATCATTATTTGATTAATTTCCTACCCACTAGCTTAGATAGTTGGCATCCACTTACACCTTAGAGTCAACACTTTCCATCTATATCCTAGGAATGATTTATTTTTTATTATGTGTTGATCTTGACCGGTTTATGGCCATCCAGAATTAGTAACTATGCTTTACAATAGATTCTCCTTTATTATGCTTTATCCTGTTTTTCTGTGGATAAGGTAAAGCTAGTCAACTAGGAAACTGGTAGCTTTTGTTGCCAACCCATCCTCCATTATTTTATCTCCATATTCTAGGATTAGAAAGTCTTTCCTTCACTCATCATCACTCACACATGCTATTGCTAATTCGTGAGGTGCTTGGTATATTGGGAAAGTGCTTTAGCCAACTATGGGGTTTATCATAATTAGTAAGCCTGCTTTATGAGCTAGCTTGAGTTGTCTTCTAACAACTCATTTTTCCTTTATAAGGATTTATTACCTATGTAATAATATTAATTATCATTTATTGATCATTCATTAATGTGTGTTCATTAATTCTTCTTCTTCTCTCCTTATGCTAATTCTCTACAATTCTATGTGAGGTTAATTGTGTGCCTAGATCCTTAACATGTTTATGAAATTACTTATGTCATCAAGGCTTTAGAATTTCTACATAGAGTATTTTAGATTAGTGATTTTAAGAAGTTAAGCCATAGATAATCATGGTTAGTTCATTTAGCCATTGGTACTAAGAGAAAAGTTTGTGAAGTGGTAGAAAAATGTCCATTGGTTATGGATGGATTGGTCACTTATGTAGATCTAAATGTTCTACCACTTGGTTCCTATGGTGTTCTCATTGGAATGGATTGGTTGGAAGCACACAGAGTAAAGATTTACTGTTATAATAAGACTTTTTGAGTTTATTTGACTAAACTAAAGCGAAATCCTAACTAATCGAAAAAGAATAAGAGAACTAAAGATAACTAAAAAGTGGGTTGGAAACTAAAATAAATCAATTAATTAATTAAACTAAACTAAAGAGTTAACTGAAAGTGGTGCATGGGATGGATGGGAATTAAAGAAATGGTTAATAAAAGGAAGGAAGGGGGTTCTTGTTCTAAATCTTTTTATTCTTCGGTCCCACCATAGTTTGGAGACCGAAACCTCTGGGTGGATTTGAAGTGATTATGGAAGAGTGTGGTTCAGTATGATGTGAGTGAGGTTGGGATCCTCCCAACAACATCCTAGCATCATACTTCCATTTCTAGCAAGGTATTGTCAGCCTCGTCGAGTTCAAGGGTCTCGGGGAAAGGAGAGTAACCATCAGGGTATGGTAGGGAGGAGACCGTTGGATCTAGAATGATTGGCTATCCAATAAAAACAATTGCAGCAGAGTGATGAAAAAACAACCTTTGGCCTCATCCTCAAACAACAATGACCAACGATATGAATATGTATTTCAAAGCTATTTAAATTTGTTAAATATTGCACATGAAAATGGAATAGTTAAATTCAATGGATGTATGTGGATTGGTTTACGATTATTTAATGTCGTATATCCTTACCTACTTTGTAAATGAATTCTAAAAAATAAAAAATAAGATTTTTTAAATTCTTTATCAGATCTATATTTATTTATATGTATGCATATCTGATTTGGTCGAACCCCATGGAGGGACATTACACATGGTATAGGCCTCAAAACTATTAAGGGTTTAATATTGTCCTTATATTTAAAAGAAAGAAAACATAGATTTAGATTTAGTTCTGGTCTTGATTGTTGAACCTAGGTTGACACCCATAAATTTATGTTCCCTGCAAAGGAAGTCTATCATAGGAATCAAATGTTGATTATTTGAGCGGACCTTTAATTACGTTATTTATTAATAACATCTTTGAGATTTACATATCGTGAAAATGAGCTTTGAATAATTTTTGATCCATTGGTTGGTACCCCTGAAAGTATGAAGTGTACTCAACTCAAATAGCTGAGCATATTATCCCAAGCGTCTTATTAAGTTCTTCATTCAGGGATTTCAGATCCTTAGAGGTAACTGGAAAGTAGGAAAGTAGGCTAGATGGTTCAGTTGGGTTAATCTCTTTCTTTAGGTGGATGGTGCATGGGAAAATAAGATACATTATTGAAGTAGTTTTCCCTCCTATTCCCAACAGACTGGCTCAGTCATCATGTATGTTTATTGGGTGCATGTAAGGATTGTTAACTGCGTAGGTTTCCTTGTGAAATTTCAAAGAATTTTTTGGAGGCTTCCTCTTTGGATCCTTCCAAGTTTTCCTTTTTCAAAACATCTTAGATCAAATTTAAGAATAATTTTGAAGTTGCAACATTTTGTAGGCAAGATTTTGTGATGAGAAAGGTATTTGGATTATGGTATTGAATATCTGGACATTTGAAAGTTACTAAGGAATTTATTTAAGCAACTTCCCCTATCTATAGTGAGAACTCAAACTCGAAACCCCTTACACATGGATAAGACCAAACTCAGGATCCTTTGGAATGGTGTCTACTATCGTTAGCCTGTGTTACAATCTAAGACATTGACATGATTTTGGGAATAGATGAAGTTTTTAATATAATCCAAGTTTTCTCGCATTTTTTTTATTATTGGAAAATATTTCTTTGCCATTAAAACCCAGAGGATTGTGGCATTACGAGTCGGGGAATTTTAAAAGCCTCATAACAGGGTATGTGATATTGCTTGTTATTGGATATCTGTGTCTTGGTAATCTCTTATGCTGATAATTAAGTTTGTGTTAGAATATTGATAACTTACTTTAAGAAAGAACCCAACACGACTGGTCGATAGTTGAAATAATTCGGTAGTTTGTATAGTCCAATATGGAAGTCCTTTTGGCTTGGACAGTTTTGAATATTGATGTACCATCCTAGGAGCTATAGAGGGTAGCTCAGATATTTGGAATTCAAATGGAAAAAATCTTTGATAAAGAGATCAAACTTGAAAACTCAAAAAAAAAACAGGTGCTTTGTTGGCCTAATATATATATTCAAACTAGGGCATTTAATTTAATTGTTAGTCTAGTGTTTGTAAAACTTAGAATCACATCCAAAGTATATGGATTTATATCTAAAGTTATTCTAAAATAAATAAATACAAAATTACTTAAACACTATAGGATTAAGAAGAACTAAACATCCTTACAGAAGGTTTCATCATTATCATTTCATTAACATCCATCAACATCCATATGATATTAATAAGTATAAAGAATTGCAACAATTAGCAGAATCTTGTTGTTGAAGACAAAATTATATCGAATTCTTTTACAAGAAGTTTGTTCACAATATATGTTAATGTCACAACAACTAACAACTAAACATGTATCCTAAAAATCATTAAGATTGATAGATGCAATGCTAAAAAAATTCTTGCATTATATTCTATTTAAATAAATGTGAATTTGATAACAAGCTATAGAAAAAAAATGCAATTCGTACCACAACTTGGACAAGAATGAAAGAAAAAGGAATGTGAAGGCTTGGCAGAGGGGGCCCTCCAATGCATTTCTTGCACACTTGATTAAAACCAAAACTTATATACTTTAATAGCTAATAATCAATCATTCCAAAACCATGACATGCACCAATCAAATAAGGATTCAACGGTTTGCAAATTCTATTAAGTTTCAAAGTATAAATTCCAAATTAAAGTTATCAAACTATGTATGCTCTTGAGGTATTTATGCAAAATGTCTATAGCTATTGTTAGGATCTTTAGACACTTAGAAGTTAGTTAAGATCAACTTGTGTACTATTTTCGTTAGGTAAAGTGTGTTTCTTTAGTATGCATTAGTATGCATTTGTAAATTTTCTAATCCGATGGTCACAGTATGTTCTAGACATAGAGTAATCCGACTGTTCAACTTCTCTTAAATCATACCTGCCATTGATCCGTGGCTTCACACCCGATTGTTCCATGATCTCTATTTAAATAGCATGGAGGGTCCTTGGCTAGTTGATCAATTATGAGAAGCTCATGTAACTTTCTTCCTTTTGCATAATAAATTTCTCCAAGTAGCTATTTGCTAGGGATGTGGAACGTTTCCCTCTCCAAGGTTTTAACCATGTGACAAACATTGGTGAATTGATTTGTAATCTATTTGTGTGAGTGGCTTCTCTTGGTGTTCGGTCACTTGGGAATACCCTGTGTACCTGAACATCGTATCAGAGTGTTTATGAAGAGCCACTTCCGTTTGTGATCAAGATCTGGAACCGGTGTTGCTGAAACTTTGAAAGGGTTTCTGGTTCTAGATTTTCTGCGCATTTGTGGGCTATGGGAGATGTCCCATTGCATCCAAAGTGTTGTTTCCATTTAGGAAATAGTTTTCATTTTATCGAAAATTGTTTCTGCTTGTTCTAGAAACACCCATTTCGACAAATTTAAAGGTATAATGTTACATTGACGGATTTGATTTTTTTTTTTAAATCTCTGATATTTTATCAGTTTTATTATTAGATCTTTATT
Source organism: Pseudotsuga menziesii (assembly GCA_001517045.1). Taxonomy (NCBI): domain Eukaryota; kingdom Viridiplantae; phylum Streptophyta; class Pinopsida; order Pinales; family Pinaceae; genus Pseudotsuga; species Pseudotsuga menziesii. The sequence continues at coordinate 343,584 of LPNX011048422.1, forward strand.
GTTTTAGTCTCAGACTGTTTCCTTCCCTGGATGCGTATGCTCTTTTCCGTGCACATTGCACGATCGCGGTGAATCAAAAACAAAAAGGGAAAGTTTTTTTTCTTTTCTTCTCGGCTAAGTATGCTCTTTGCCGTGCACCTTGTGTGATCACGACAAATCAGAAACAACGAGAAAACTTGAAAACATAGAATTTCTGGGTAAGCTAACCAATATATAACCCCATAGTGTGGAAAAGTCTTTTTTTGTTTTTGTTTTTTAGTTTTTTTTTGTGATTTGCAAGGAAAAAAGGAAAGCACGGAGAACGAGTTAAAAAATCTTTAATAGGGCTTGAGTTCAAGTCTTATTAAGCTACTTTTTAGTGCATGCAATTTCTATTTTCAACTTACTTTATTGTAAAAGTGCATCTCACTTAAATAAAATAAAATGAAAAGTTAGTCACTTAAGTCTTTTAATTTATTGCCGCACTATTTAGAGTAACATTATTGTAAAAGTGAACATCACTTATTCTACAAAAGTGATTCACTTAAAAGAAACTTTATTGTAAAGTGATTATCAAAGGTTGATCTTGGGAAGAGGGGGGTTCTTTTTTTTAGTTGGTCAAGTTAAAATCTGCCACGTCACTATTGGGGACACCTTCAACATTTTCTTTGATCAAGCATATCTTCATCATTCAGAATCAGTTTTTAGTGCCGTTTTTTTTCAACATCCTAATTTTTCAAGATCTTTGAATCTAGACAGCTAGTTTATGTTCTTTCAACCATTATTTTATAGTATGGCCTCCCCTTGTGATATTATACTTACCAGTTTTAACTATTTTTCATGGAAATATCGTATAGAGGATGTTCTATGAAGTAGGGTACTTTTTAGAATTACCTCAGGGAAAGAAACAGAACCCACTGATGATGATAATAAAATAAAATGGGCAAATAGATGTGACGAAGCTTGTGGATTGATTGGGATGTCAATCTCTACTGATTTGTGGTTCCACATATATGGAATTAATTAACTTGATAAAGCTTGGGAAAAGTTGGAATCTGTGTTTGGTAAACACAATGAAATCTGAGGTCATCAACTTGAGAATTAGTTGATTTCTTTGAATCCAAGTGATTTTTCATGCTTTCAAGACTATTTATCTAAGTATAAAACTCTTAGACTCTTATGTGAAGAATGAAAGATTAAGAAAGAAGACAAACAATGTATTTATCATATTCTATCCAAACTTGGACCTGCATATTCTGTTTTTATATCTACATTTTACTCCATGAAGAATCCTTGAATGTAGCTAGCTATCAAGAGCCTCGTCTTGAATCATATTGTGATTCCATAATTAGAGAGAAAGATAAGCTCATTCATCTTGGAATAATTAACAATGTAGATACATCTGGGAAATCCTTATTGTCCCGACAAAAGAAAAGTCCAAGCCTCCCAAGAAACAGAATTTTCACAATAATAAGCCAAACAAGGGTCCCAAACCCTCTCAGTCAGCTCCTTCCTTAAAAAATGACAAAGGATCCAAGCCTAAAGGAATGAATACTGAGAGTCATTACAATTTTTGTAGGAAAGATAATCATGATGAATCTAAGTGTTTTAAGAAGATGGCAGCCTTGGAAGCACCACATCAGCATAGATTCGTCTTCAGAATCTACCTCTCATGGACATGCACTTTGTGCTTCTAGTTACTTTTATACTGCATCTTCTTCTTCTACTTCAAATGAATGGCTCATTGATTCTGGAGCATCTTATCATATGGCTAAGGATCAAGCCATCTTTTCTACTATGAATGAATGTAACACCAAACAAATATTTGTTGTGATGATAGTTCTCTAAGTGTTGTAGGATCTGGAATAGTTCCAATAGAAAATGGTCATGTTAGTGATGTACTATGTGTTTCAAGAATTTCCTGCAATTTGTTGTCAGTCTATCAAATCACTCATTTTGGTGAAGGTAAAACTGTAACGTTTACACCTCACCAAGTTGTAATCAAGGATTTCAAAAATCCTCAACATGTCCTAGCTACTGGAATTGTTGATGATATTACTAGGTTGTACAAATTTAACAACTTTGGGTCATCACCTTTTCCTTCAGTTTTTGTTGCTCATAGTGATAACTTGAGCAAACTTTGGCATGAGTGATTTAGTCACTTAAATTATCGCTCATTGCAACAACTATGTAAATACAATATGGTGACTGGTCTTCTGATGGTATCTTGCAAGGATGATGTTTGTTTCGGTTGTGTACTCAAAAAACATCATTGGGACAGTTTTGCAAACGTTCCTCTTGGCACGCCTTGGTTCCCTTGGAGCTTGTGCATAGTGATTTGTGTGGTCCTCTTCCATCTGCTTCCTTTTCTGGTTTCAAATATTTCTTAACTTTCATTGATGACTACTCTAGACGCACTTGGGTTTAATTCCTAAAACTTAAGAGAGAAGTATTTAACATGTTCTTGGCCTACAAGGCCCTTGTTGGAAAAAAATATGGTCATCAAATTATTAAGTTAAGATCTGACAATGGAGGAGAATATGTTAACAAAAATTTGACTACTTTTTGCACTGAACAAGGAATCCAACAACAACACACTGTTCCATATACACCACAACAAAATGGTGTAGCTGAATGGAAGAACCGCACTTTAAAAGAAATGGCTAATTGTATGATCCAATCTAAGGGACTAAGTCTTAAATATTGGGCCGAGGCCATAAATTGTGCAAATTACATAGTTAATCGCACACCCACTAAAGTTTTACAAGGTATAACACTGAAAGAAGCATGGAGTAAAATTAAACTAGATGTAAGTCACCTCCGTGTGTTTGGTTGTGAAGCATCGACTCAGATTCCGGATGAAAAATGAAAAGCATTGCATCCTAAAAGTGAAAAGTGTATATTTGTTGGATATTCTGAAGATGTAAAAGGTTATAGACTTCTTCAGCCACATTCTCATGATATAATCATTAGAAGAGATGTAAAATTTGATGAAAATATCTTGGCCTGCGATCCTAACTTGGTGGGTGTGCCATCTTTGGCCCGCGATCTTGATTCGACGAATGTGCCTTCTTCTTCTTCCAACTTCCTTGACAAGTTTCCAACTCCAGTTTCTAATGATGACAACGAGGATGAAAATACACCTCTACCTGCTCATGTTCCTCCAGTTGCACCGGCACCAATGCTTCCTCGATGGGTCCATTCAACATGTGAAGCAGCTGGTGATCTTGTCGGTGATCCTAGAGATCAACATCGAACACGTTCTTAGTTTCAACGAGCCTCTTCTCTTTTGTCTCAAGTTTCTAAGATTCATGATCCAGAAACTTTTGTAGAAGCTTTAGGAAATCCAGATTGGGATACAGCTACGAATTAAGAATATCGTTCCTTAATGGCAAACGATACTTGGGATCTTGTTCCTCTTCCAAAAGGAAGAAAACTTGTCATATGTAAATGGATATATAGAACTAAGTATGCATCAGATGGAAGTGTTGAAAGACTTAAGGCAAGGTTAGTTGCCAAATGTTTTTCCCAAGTTGAAGGGATTGACTACAATGAAACCTTTGCTCCTGTTGAAAAAATGAACTCCATCTGCCTTGTTCTTTCCCTTCCAGCCTTACACAACTAGGAAGTCCATCAAATAGATGTCGAGTCTACCTTTTTACATGGTGATTTACAGGAGGAAATTTACATGGAACAACCTCATGGATATGTTCAAAATAACTCTACCCTTGTCTGTCGCCTTAAGAAATCCTTATATGGCCTTAAGCAAGTTACTAGAGCTTGGTATACCAAAATGGATAGATTTCTCCTTGACACTAGTTTTTCTAGATGCCATTATGACCCCAATGTATATACCAATAAAGTAGGAAACCATCTCATCATACTTTTTCTTTATGTTGATGATCTTATCCTTACTGGTAGTGACCCTAAACTTTTAACCCATGTGAAATCTAGTCTTAAGCAAAATTTTGAAATGTCAGACTTAGGAAATTTGCATTTTTTTCTTGGTCTCCAAGTCTTGCAAACCAAAGAAGGAATATTTATTTCCCAATCTAAGTATTATTGTGACCTTCTTCGTCAGTTTCACATGGAAGACTGTAAACCAACCCCTTCTCCCTTTCATTATGGAGTCAAACTTTCTGCCACTTGTACTTCACTTGAAGTAGAAGCCACCTTGTATCGTCAGCTTGTTGGTAGTCTCTTATACTTGACTCATTCCCATCCTGACTTTTCCTTTGTCATTGGTCATGTTAACTGTTATATGCAAACACCTCATGAAAGTCATTGGAAAGCAGCAAAAAGAATACTTTGATATATTTGAGGTACAATTTAGTTTGGGATTTATTATAGTACAGGGGGGAAACCTTTGTTGGTTGGTTTCACTGATTCAGATTGGGCCAGCGATCCTGATGATCGAAAGTCTACTGCAGGTTATGCTTCCAGTCTAGGATCTGAACCTGTCACTTGGGATTGTAAGAAACAACAAGCTCTTGCTCTTTCTTCAGTGGAAGCAGAATATCAAGCTGCAATTAATGCCAGTCAGGAAGCTATATGGCTTCGACCTATTCTTTCAGAGTTTGGATTTGAGCAACAACAACCTGCTCCACTTTGGTGTGACAATCAAAGTGCCATCAAGCTTGCCAAATATCCAGTTATACATCAACGCAGAAAACACATTGAGCTACACATGCAATTCATCAGAAATCTTGTTCATGATCATGTTCTAGAAATGCTCTACTTCCCTACAGATGATCAAGTTGCCGCGACATCTTCACCAAGTATCTTACAGAAGCAAAGTTTTCTAAACTTTGATCTATGTTAGGAGTTCATGAATGTGTCCTTAAGGGGGGATAGGATCTAATGCCTCCTTCCTTCTCCTAATAGTGTCACTTTTGTAAATCCTTCAATCCTATCCCAAGTTTTTCTTAAGGGGGGATGTTAGGATATTTAGACACTTAGGAGTTAGTTAAGATCAACTTGTGTAATATTTATATTAGGTAATGTGTGATTATTTAGTATGCATTAGTATGCATTTGTAAATATTCTAATTCGATGGTCACGATATGTTCGAGACATAGAGTGATCCGACGGTTCAACTTCTCTTAGATCATACCTACCATTGATCTGTGTCTTAACACCCGATTAGTCCATGATCTCTATTTAAAGAGCATGGAGGGTCCTTGGCTAGTTGATCGATTATGAGAATCTCATGTAAATTCCTTCCTTTTACATAATAAATTTCTCCAAGTAACTATTTGGCTAGGGCCGTGGACTGTTTCCCTCTCGAGGGTTTTAACCATGTGACAAACATTGGTGTATTGACCTGTGATCTGTTTGTGTGAGTGGTTGCTCTTAGTGTTCAGTCTTTTGGGAGTACCTTGTGTACCCAAACAAAAACCCTTTCAAATAAGGATTCAACAGTCTACAAATTATATTAAGTTTCAAAGTATAAATTCCAAATTAAACTTATCAAACTATGTATGCTCTTGAGGTATTTATGCAAAATGTCTACAGCTATAAATGCTAAAAAATATATTAGTCTAAGGATGAGATCTGTATTTCCTCTTAGAAGTTTGAATACATCTTTTACATCCACAAAAATGGGAAAATCCCCACCAATTCTCAAAACTGCCAGATTTTATGCTAGAAAATAGGGGTTTTCTTGTATAGATGGCGTGGTTTGACCAGCACTGACTGTACACCTGCAAGGATCATTTCATGAAGATGATATATATTCACCCATCCTTGGACATAATGGAATATTCCACATGTCTCAGATCACAACCAGTTGTCCTTCAAGTATGCAAAACTTGGAGCAATTACAAGAAGTTGCAAAATCCTGTAATTTTCGTTAAAATTTAATTTTAATGCTTTAAAAATTGAAAGAATTCAATTCATGAAAATAAGTGACAATTATACCTCATATGGTCAAATATGAAGGTAATACGGATAAAATTTGAAGGATATGGATGTTTTAAGAAGAAAAAAGATGGATTTTTGTGACAAAAATAAACATCAAAATGGTGGCCAGCATCTCCCCCAAGAGGAAGATTTTGCATGTGCTCATGCACAAACATTTTCTTTGAAAAGTTACAAATGGTATTTTTCCATCTCTGTTGTATCCATATTAACTTTGTTGTATGAATAACTTTTACCTTTTAGTGTTTTGTCTTAAATTCCTTCCTTTGTTGATACCATTTGCATGCTTGTTTGGCAGTGGCAATGTTTTGAATTTGAAGCCTCTTATTCTTTTTCTTCAGTCTTTCATTCTTTTTTTAAATATTCTCTCCAAGCAACTCCAATTCTTTTACTTTTCCTTTTAACTCCCTTATATTCTTGTTTTTCTTTGAAATCCTTTCATTTTTCATCTTTCTTGTATCCTTAATAATTTGTTGTTCATAAGAAGAAAAAATAGTGTTCATTACTTCATTAGTTTGCTCCTTTTCACTTATTGGATTTTATTCTTCCTCCTGCTCTTCCAAAGTTTGAATGTATGCATACTGAAGTTGTTGTGATTCATCATCATGTTCAACTACCTATCCTTTCTGAACTTGTTGGCATTTTCTTGATTTTTTTTCTTATGTGGTGAAAATTTTATCTTTTATTTGAAATTATTTTTCTACTTTAATCATGCATCTTGTTTCTTATCCTCACCATAGGATGTTTTGAGATTGTTTCCTTGGATTTTTGTACATCTTCTTCAGTATTTGTTATCATCATAATTTCTCTTTCTTTTATTTCTTCTTCCATTGTTTCAAAACCATTTTCGACCACAAATTGCTGCCATGACAAGCCCTGCTTTTGTAAATCATGTGTGATGATCATTTTGATAAATCCATAATGGTATAAACTTTTATCCTTATTCCTTCCTTGTTTCTGAACAACCTTGTCCATCTTAGAAAATATTTTCAATAAGAAGTAAGGCATATTGATTTCACAATCATTCTTCAAGTGTTGCATCAACTTGATGTGATATAAGTATACAATGTTGAACCTTCCTTCACAAGTGACAAATTTTTGAATAATGCAGGTTATTTCATCCCATGGATGAATCAACCAACTTCTTGGAATTCCTTTTTTCCAATCAACTGATATTTTCTTGGATCTACATATAAAAAGTGTCCATGATTTTTCTTTGAACTGTTTTGTTTTGAAATACATTTCTCATTGTTGAGGTAACCCAGTTATTTATGCAATAATATCTTCAAAAATTATGATGGTTAAGTTACGTATTGTATCCCTCTCACCATCATGAACAAGCAAAATTCTAGACCAACTTTTTCACAATATCCATCAAATGTTTCAAAGAAAGAAATCCACTCGTTCCTTTTAAAAATTTCCAAGATATCCTTATGAATTGTGAATGAATCAAACCTTTATAGTTCAAACCTAAAGACCATTTTTTTGATTTCAGCAAGAAAACCTTATATTTCTTCAAAACTTGAATCATGTGTAGTCTTTTTCAAAAGTATCCTCCTAAATTTCTAGTTTTGTATGTTTCAAAAAAGGAAAGAAGGAATTTTTATTCTTTCTTTCAAATCAAGAAGTAAGGAAGAAATGCAAAAATCAAATTCTGGCCACCCTAAATTTTTATGAAAATGTGTAGCTATCAATCCAAAAAAAAAAACAAGATCCTATTAGATCTCTATTGAACTTTAACTCTGTATTTTTTATCAATATTCTGCAAATAATGATTTTCTTATTTCTTAGAGTGTTCCTCTTCAATGCTAGTTGTAATAAAATAAATTAACAACAAATTTGCACTTATCTTCTCCCAGTCGACTCCTACCTGAAAACGTTCCTCTATCCAATATTTGTGCATCCAATATCCCATGTATCTCTAAGTTTTGATGGTCTTCAACTTTGGATTATCATTCAAATGAAATTCATATGTTGATAAATGAAATTGTAAACATACTAATGGTTTGTTTTTCAAATGTCTTCTGTGTAGGATTAATAAGTGTAGTAGTTTTGAACAACGCGGTTTTGAATCTCAGGGATAGTCAACAACATTTAAATCTAAACGTAGGCATGCTGGAGAAATACCAATTCTTAGAAAAAGGAGTGGAGATTTTATTCTGGATGAAATGCATTTGAAGGCTTATGGTGTTTACTTACCCTTACGGTTGAAGAGGTAATCCATTCATTCCCATCAACTTCATACCTAGAAAAATTTGTGGAAGTAAGGAGAATGATTACTGAAGATGTTTTCATCATACATTTGTCACATATGAATTTCAATTCCCTTCTTTCTACATCATTATTGTTTCAATCACATCATCTTTCAACATAATTTTTTTATTTATGCTAAAAAATATGCTTTATTACTTTTATCCTTTGAATTTTACCTCAAACTTGTAACTCCTAATGCATAAGTCAAACTTAGAGCATGATTTTATTGCTAAACTTGATTTATTGTAGAAATTTTTTAGGTTAAAAACCATAAAAATTTCACAATATTCTCACTTTGGTTTAAATAGTCCCTCCTTATGACTCATTGTGATCAAAATGACTAGAGTTGCAACATGCCTAAAATTCAAGAACCTTCCTTGAAACCAAAACAAATATCTTTCATTCTTCTTGATCATTGTTTTTTATGCTTAAGGGTAATGGAATGAATGGGTAAATGGTAAAGGTTGTGAGGGTAGTAGGTATTTTGTCACTACTAAAAATGAATAACCATGCAAAACTTTAAAACATTAGAAGGAAATTCTTACAAACTTGTTTCTTGCTCCTTTGTGGTTGGCATACTGCTTTGACGTAGTTTCCCTAGATTGGAATGATGTATCTGGACTAGATTGGAATGCTACTGCAAAAATATTTATAGTTCCTTGCTATGATCTTCAAAAATTGTTTATGTTGTGACAAATTTGATGGAACTTTTTTTAGGTCCCTCTACTTGATGTATTCTTCAAGTCCCTCTACTTAATTTTGTAACAAATTTGATATGTTTTTTCAAGTCCCACTATTTATTTGTTTGATATGCTTTGTCAGGTCCCTTTGTTGAGCTTGATATTCTTCAAGTGAAATGCTAACATATGTAGAAGTTTTTTTCTTTATAGAAAAGTCCAAAGAAACTCAAAATTTTAATTTTTTCAATGCCTTCTTCGTAGCATCATTTATTGACTTGTCCTCAAGACTTTTTGTCATAAAATTTCTCCATTTTTTATAAAAACAAACTTGTTATGTAAAAATATACTTATAAGCTGGAAAAAGAATACATATAGATATTTTTTTAAGAATTCTCATTGGCTATGTTACCTAGTTTTCCAATGATAATTTGTGTTTATGTTGTGCCCATTGCCTATATTGTCACAACTAAACCCCATTTTTTACACACACACACACACATATTATTTTAAGAAGAATGTGAAGGAGACATAGGAATGTGTCTATCCAACACTTCCATCTCATGTTGTTGAGAGATCTGCTGAAAAAAATATTCTTTGTTAACAGGCTTATTGTAGAGCTTTATCCTATGTCAATTAACTATGAATGAGCTTGCTTCATCATCTATTGTTTGGAGTTTAACTAAGCCATTATCATACACCTTTGAAATATCACATGGACCAAGCCAATGATTTGTAAATTTAGCTATGAAAGTTTTGAATTTTGAATCAAATAGTAAGGCCTAGTCACCAACTTTGAACTGTTTCTTCTTGATAAATTTATCATGCCATTGTGCTCTCTGTTGTTGTACCAAAATGGTGTGTTCCACTGTTGCTTGTCTCATTTCATCTAATTGATTCAATTGCATGAATCTTTCCTTTTGTGCCTCAGAGAGATCTATTCCTAAATCAACTGTTAATTTCAAATTCATTTGGTAATAGTACTTGCTTACCATAGGCTATTTGATAAGGAGTGAAACCAATAGTATTTTTCCAAGTAATTCTATATGCCCTTAAAGCTTCATTAAGATTATCTGACCAATCTTTTTGATGCATTTGAATTGTTTTGGTCATAATTGCTTCCAAATTTTTATTATTATATTCTACGTGTCCATTTGCTTGAGGATATATGGTGTTGATTTCTGATGCTTGATTTTGTATTTGTCTGCTATGTCTTGTACTAGTTTAGAAGTAAAATTTTCTCCTTGATTAGTGAAAATTTCTCTAGGAACTTCAAATCTTACAAATATGTCTTCAAAGAGAAAATTGACTTAGTTCTTCTGTTGCTCTTGGAAATTCTTTGGCTTCGCCCCCCCTTTGTAAAATAGTATGTAAATACTAAGATGCACCTATTTCCTTTTGATGGTGGATTGATATGACCAATGAAATCAAGATCCCATTTCTCAAATGTCTCTATGAGAAATCGTGTCTAAAGTGACATTTCATCAGATGGTACTAGTCGTCCCATCCTCTGACAACTATCACATATTTTGACATATTTCTTGGAATCCTTAAAGATATATGGGCAATAATATCCCAAGATGAGTATTTTGTATGTTTTTATTTTATCTTCAAAATGGCCACTATAAGGTTTGTCATGACAAACTTTTAAAATTTCTAATATCTCATCCTGTCTTACACATCTTCTAATTATAAGATTATATCCTGTATAGGAAATATCTCCATTAACCCATGTGTATCTTGCACTTTGCTTAATTATCTTCTTCTTTTCTTTTGATGAAAAATATGGAGGAAACTTTCCTAATGATAAATAGTTAACTATACCAGCATACCATGGAGTTATAACTGAAATGGAAAACATGTGTTCATCAGGAAAATTATCTGAGACAAGAAAAATCTCACCAGAATTATTTAATCAAGATAGAAAATATGGCACTTGATTTTCCTTTCCAGGTCTATCTAGGACAGTAATGTTGAATTCCTGCATCAATAACAACCATCTTGTTATCATGCCATTAGTAATAGGTTTTTTCATTACATATCTTATGGAAGAATGATTTGTATGGATGAAGAATTCATAACCAGTGATGTAGTGACGAAATTTATTCACAAAATGTACTACTACCAACATTTCCTTCTCATTAACTATGTAATTCAATTCTGCAGGGGTTAGATTCTTGCTAATAAAGTAAATAGCATAAGTCATAATATTTTATTTTTGACCCAAATATTCCCCTATTGTAGTATCTGATGAATCTGTAGAGATATGAAATGGTAAACATCAATTAGGCCCTCTTAAGATAGGTGTTATTGATAGCTTTTCCTTGAGTTTCTGAAATGCAATTTGACAATTAGTAACCCAATAAAAATGTACATCTTTTGCAAGTAACTTGAATAATGGAAAAACTATTTTAATAAAATTTTCAATGAATCTTCAATAATAGCCTGCATATCCAAGAAAAATTCTCACATCCTTTTGATTTATTGGTTCTGATAAGTTCAAAATAATTTGTATTTTTACAGGATCCACTGTAATCCTTGATGATGAAATACAATGACCCAATATTATTCCTTCAACTAACATCATGAAACATTTTTCATTGCTGAGAGACAATTTTGATTCTATGCATATTTTTAAAATGTTTTCCAATTTTTTCAAGGAATCGTCAATAGTGTTTCCATACACAAAAATTCATCCATGTACTCTACACATTCATGTATGAAATAAAAAAAAAATCCAGAAATGCTCTTTGAATTGTATCTGGAGCATTACATAAGACAAAAGGTAATACTGTCAAATTCTGGTAGAGAAAATGGTCGAGAGGGGTTTCGTTTGCTTGGTGGCCCAGGATCAAAACCCGCTACTCCTGGAAGGTGAAATTTAAATATAACCATGCTAAGGGTTGGTGCATCTAGGTCGAGTGCGATCTTTGGGTGATTTTGATGGCTTAGATTCCCCTATATCGTGGTTTCTCAGACCAAAGGTTCACTCAGCAAGTCACAGGGCACTTAACCAACAAAAAAAAGACAAAAGGTAATACCTTATAAGCATATGTACCCTAGGGACATGTAAAAGTAGTTTATTCCTGGTCTTTTAATGTTATTTTGATTTGATTATAGCCACTAAATCCATCTAGGAATGAAAAATATCTTTTCCCAGCTACTGCATCCAATAATTGATTTATAAATGGTAATAAAAAATAATCCTTAAGTGTTTCCTTGTTTAATTATCTATAATCTACACAGATTCTCCATTTTCCATTTTTTTAGGTACAACGACTGACAGAGAAACCCATTGACTGTCAGAGATAGGGTAGATAAATCCTACCTTTAATAACTTTCGCAATTATTCTTTAACTATCTCTCACAGCATTGGATTCATTCTTCGTTAGGTTTCCATAGAGGTCTTATATTATCATTTATGTAGATATGATGGGTACATGTTTCAGGATGAATTCTCGTCATATCAGTGTATCCCCAAGAAAATGGTTTATGATATTTATCTAATAATGCAGTCAATTGTTCTTCCTGAGATGGTTCAATATTTGTACCAATGTTCAAATATTTCCTAGGACTGATTTCAATTATTTTGACTTGAGCATTTGTTATTGAGCAGGGATAATTTTAAGGGCGAATTTTAGCCCAATGGGCTATTTTTCATGTTTTTCTCCCAAAAAAGGTTCACCATTTTTCATTTTTTGAAGCCCTGTTTCGCCCAATTTTGATGGGGTAAAATGTTTTCACCCTAAAAATCACCAAATTATTATATAAATGATACAAAATTCACTCACAACTTAGAATAAAATAATTAATCATTATTTGATTAATTATTCACTCACTAGCTTAATTAGTTGGCATCCACTTGCACCTTAAAGTCAATACATGCCATCTATATCCTAGGAATGATTTACTTCTAATTCTGGGTTGATATTGACCACCTTTTGACCATCCAAAATTAGTATACAACACTTTAAAGCAGATTCTTCTTTATTATTCTTTTTCTACTTTTTCTGCTTTTCTATGGATAAGATAAAATCTAGTCAACTAGGAAACTGGTATCTTTTGTTTCCAACCCATCCTCCATTATTTTTTCTCCATTTTCTAGGATTAGCATATTTTTTCCATCTCCTTGACAACTTACCCATGCTTTTTCCAACTCGTGAGGTCCTTGATAGATTTGGGAAGTGCTTTAGCCACCTATGGGGGTTCGCTATGTTTTGGTAAGTCGGCCTTTTTGAGCTTTATGAGTTGTTTCCATCCAATTAGATTTTCCTATGAAGGATGTACTATTTATGTACACTATTATTCATCATTATTGAATGGAAGGATACACACCAATATTCATCTCTTCATTCATGTGATTCAGTCTCTTTTCTTCTCTTTATTTTTCCTGAGTATGCTTGTGAGAATTCTTAGTTGCAAGATCTATTTCATGTGCTTCTTCTTAGAATCATTTCTCATATAATTGATCTATTATTTCTACATGGTATCAAAGTAGAAATGTTTTTCAAGTTCAACAGAGTTGAGGAGTGCATCCAGTTTTCTATCCCTCTCGGAAGAAGAGCTTGTCTAGCTTACAATATTTTCTCCTAGTTTGTTTTGAAGGTTGCAGAGAGTTTCTTCTTGAGCACATAAATTCAGAAATATGGATTCTCCTTCATAAATAATTCTTACTCCCTTCAACTACCACGAATGGAAATCCAAAATCTACATTCTATTTTGTAGTAGAGGATTGTACAGAGTTACTCTAGCTTTGGAGAATGAGCCCAATGCTGTGATTGAGAAAGTTAAGTGGCACAATAGGTTGGATGAAGCCTATGGATTTATTTTCCTCTCTATTTATCCTGATATCCTATTTCATCTAGATGGTTTGACCACTCCAAACCAAGTATGGATTCAATTGGAGTCTCTGTTTGGAGTTCAAGATGAGCTAAGAGCGCATCAATTGGATATTGAGTTATTCTCACTGAGTCCAAACAATTTCAAATCTCTTGAGGGTTTCTTCACCAAGTTCAAGTCACTTGTTATAATTCTCAAGAAATTTGGTATTGAGAAATAAGATGATCAATTAATCCTTTCCATTCTTTCAAAATTGGGTCCTGATTACTCAATTTTTGTGTCTACCTTTCATGCTACTAGGCTTGTTGTTCCAAAGTGGAAAATGCCTTCTTTAAATTCTTTTATTGATTCAATAACAAAGGATAAGGATAAATTGATCCATATGGGTGTTCTTAATTCTCCCAAAATAAAGGATCATGCTCTCTTGGTTCAAGGAAGCAAGAATCACAAATCAAAAGAGAAGCAAATTGTGAAGAAGCCAAAGTCAGAAATTGAAGATGAAGATTCATATGAAGATTTAATGAAGAAAGTTAAGAAGAAAGGGAGCACATCCAAGTGTTCTTATTGCAGAAAGGGTTTTCATTCATAGAATAAGTGTTTCAGGAATAATATGGACATCATGTCTCATCTTCTTGAGAAGAACAAGATTGAAGTTCCAGATGAACTAGAAAAGCCTGTCGATTCCTCAGAACAATGTCATATTGCACAGTTTCAAGGTGATATAACTTATTCTTTGAGTGCCAGAGTTCTCTCCTTTTATCATGTATCTAATATAGATTTAGTCTATGATATATCAGAACCTTTCTTCGATGATCCTCCTCTCAGTCTACTAGTTTCATCTCCCAAGAATTGTGATTTTTCACTAGATATTGACTTGCCTTTGGGCAGCTCTTCCTCACAAGCTTGTATATCTGATTTAGAATATTGTTTTCAGGATGATATGCATGTAATGACAAATATAATACCACCATCCATACCATCTACCATACCTCTGAATAATCCAAAGACTATACAAATCCCAAGCTCACCAGTTGATTCCTCATTGGTCTCTTATGCAGTGATATTTATTTTACATGGTTTGAAGTTTTTCCTATCTTTCAGTGGCTGGTTATCCATGTCCTTAGTCATATTTGGACTGATATTAAAAATTTTTGGATATTTTCTAAACACTTATGGTTTAGATATTATGCCCTTCCATCATTCAGATTTTTACACCTATCAGTTTTCCCCAATTGCTCATAATTTTCCTAGTCTAGCCCTATATCCTCATGGAGCCATTGAAACCTTTGTCCTCGCTATTACATATGCTAATATTTCTGATATATCATAGTTTTATCAACCTCATATCATATATATACAGGTGCTACATCAGATTGGAATATTGACATGTGATTCACATCACAATTTTGCAGCTATTCAAGGAATTGGGTGTGAAATAAATTGTCTTAATTTTTGTACTCTTTGGGAAGGAGTATGCACAGATCTCTTTTACATTTCATATTATGTTTGTAGATTATATTTTGACAGCAGAAATAACCATTCATATAATTCTCCTACTTCATCAGATGATGAGATACAAGGAGTCTCTCCTCTTCCTTCTTGAGGTTCTACACTCCAGTGCATGATCATGGAGTTCATGATTTCTTCAACAAGTCTTTCATCCAAAATCATTTCACTCAGCTCATTCAAGTGAAGATAAGGATATGTTGAAGAAATATTATTTCAAAATTATGTGCCTTTTCCTTTCTTGAGGGAGGATTTTCCCCATGTGGTTTTGCCTCTTTCCTCACTTTTCTGGACATAATAATTGTTAAAGGGTGACCATATCCTTGTTGCTGGGCCCTATATGCATCTATATTTTTTGGAATACCATAATAAAGTCAGACTTATAGGGGGGTGTTGGAATATATTAAACCCACTCACAACTTAGGATAAAATAATTAATCATTATTTGATTAATTATTCACCCACTAGCTTAATTAGTTGGCATCCACTTGCACCTTAAAGTCAATACATGCCATCTATATCCTAGGAATGATTTATTTCTAATTCTAGTTTGATCTTGACCATATTTTTACCATCCATAATTAGTATACAACACTTTAAAGAAGATTCTGCTTTTTCTGTTTTTTCTATTTTTTCTGCTTTTCTATGGATAAGATAAAAGCTAGTCAACTAGGAAACTGGTAGCTTTTGTTTCCAACCCATCCTCCATTAGTTTTTCTCCATTATATAGGATTAGAATGTTTTTTCCATCTCCTTCACAAATCACTCATGCTTTTTCCAAATCGTGAGGTCCTTGATAGATTTGGTAAGTGATTTAGACACATATGGGGGTTTGCTATATTTTGGTAAGTCAACCTTTTTGAGCTTTATGAGTTGTTTCCATACAATTCAGTTTTACTATGATGGATGTACTATTTATGTACACTATTATTCATCATTATTCAATGGAAGGATACACACCAATATTCATCTCTTCATTCATGTGATTTAGTCTCTTTTCTTCTCTCTATTTTTCCCGTGTATGCTTATGACAATTCTTAGTAGCAAGATATATTTCATGTGCTTCTTCTTAGCATCATTGCTCATAGCATTGATCTATTATTTCTACACATGTTTTAGGATGAATTCTCGGCATGTCAGTGTATCCCCAAGAAAATGGTTTATGATATTTATCTAATGATGTAGTCAATTGTTCTTCGTGAGATGGTTCAAGATTTGTACCAATGTTCAAATATTTCCCAGGACTGATTTCAATTATTTTGACTTGAGCATTTGTTATTGAGCAGGGATAATTTTAAGGGCGAATTTTAGCCCAGTGGGATATTTTTCCATGTTTTTCTCCCAAAAAAGATTCGCCATTTTTCATTTTTTGAAGCCCTGTTTCGCCCAATTTTGATGGGGTAAAAAATTTTCACCCTAAAAATCGCCAAATTATTATATAAACGATACAAAATCCTTGGAAATTACAATATTTTTTGAAAAATATCGCCAATCATTTTATAGTTGGCGTTTTAATAATTGGTAATGTTTGCCAACATTTATAGACTTTTAAATAAGTATGGTTCCTTAAAATCATCTGTGTTGTTGAGTTAACAGGAAAAATATCATTAAATGATTATCCTAAAGAATTGATTGTGCAAATTTCCAGATTTTTTTCTTCTTAAAACCTGATTTGCAACAATGTATTTTAGGTTTCTCAATTGTTCAGATATTTATGGTTCAAAAATGAAATATTCTAACAAATGTTCATTAGTTTCCTCCCTAAAATCAAAAGCTTGATTAATACTTGAAATAGGTGGAATTACTTCTTCCCATTGTTGATTTGTTTCATCAAGCCATGGTAATTGATTTAATACAGAAGATATTTGAGCAGGAGGATAAAGTGTGTCATGTTTCCTTTCATCCCCATGTGAAATGATCATATTCCTTATTCTATAACCATTGAAAGAATTAGCTAAAACCAACCAATGTCTTCCAAGAATCAGTGGGTGTCCTCCCAAATTAGATTTTTTGAAAGAAAAAAAAAATATACTAGATATTCCCAAGAATCCAAAGAAAATATGATATCTTCAAGTATACCTTTTGGCACTACTGTAGATCTATCAGCTAGTTCTAATATTGTAGTGGTTGGTCAAAGATTTTGTAGATTCAAATATCTCATTTTTTTTAATGTCGTCACATTGATAGTTGCACCTAAGTCAATTAATGTGTTAGGAATTGAAAAATTGTTGATAGTTATTGTTACCATTGGAATTCCCAGATCAATATGTTTTTTAATTGAAACTATATTTGATATTAAGCCTGCTAAATTTCCAATCACATGCATTGTTGGTGGATCTTTATTTCTTTTGCCAGTTTTCTTTAGACATAATTCTAATTGCTATTGTATAGATTGGAATATCTTTAATAGCTTGCAATAAAGGAATTTTTACATAGAAATTATTCAATTCATCTAAGATATCAAATTCAGGAAGAGAAATTTCTAATACTTCTTTAACTAAGAGTCTTTGGGAAAGGAGGTGTTTGGGTTATTATTGTTTTACTCTTCTGAATTTGATTGTCTATTTGTAAATTTTTTGTGTTAGATTTTTCAGGGATTTCCTGTTCTTCTAGTTGTTCTTCTATAATAACATGAGAATCCTTTTGTAAAAAAATTCCAGACCTTAAGTGGATATTTTTAATAGGAAGGATTGAGTAAGTAAGGAATGATGTTCCTTCATCAATGTTATACATGGGGTTTTCCACTTTATTATTAGGATTTTCCACTGGCTGGGTTGGTAACTGAGTTGGTGTGGGTGGGGTTTGGTTAGATTTTAACTGGAGTTGGAAAATGATTTTTGTGGTGGATTTTGCTAAAACTATTGATAAGGAAAATAGTGTAGAGGATATGGTTGTTGGTATGAATGCAGGTAGGGTTTTTGGTATGGATGTTGATAGGGTTGTTGGTAGATTTTATTCCCATAAGCATTTCCTCTCCAACCTTGAGAAGGTTGGTTTTTATTTTCTTGAGGAAACCAAGTCTGCCAAGGCATAAGAGCATTCAATGAATTTTGAACAGGATATTGATAATTTTGAGAAAATTGTTGTGTAGGATTTTGAGACATAACTAAAAAACGTGGTTTCCAAGGTATTTTTGGTGCTAAGTAGTAAAGAGATTCCATTATTTGAATTTATTCCATTCGAGTTTCCTTCAATTCCTTCAACCTAGGGCAATCATCAATTCTATGATTCTCTATATGAAGTCCACAAATTTGAATACTATCTAGAGGAAATTCTTTCAATGGATGTGTTTTCCTACATTTGGGACAAAAAAATGGTAATAGTTGGTCCTGGTCTTCTTTTCTTTTTATAGTTTTTAATGTTTCAACCTATGTCCCTAATGTACTTAAAAGGTCATTTTTGAAATATTCCAATAAATTTCCAAGTTCATCTATTGTTATACTTCTTGTAGCTACTTTGGTAATTTTAGAAATAACATCTCTTTTCCAGTTCTTTCCTTGCCTCTTGAGTATTTTTGACATAGTTTTGCAATTTCATCAAATGGTAAGTAAGAAATATCTCATTTTCCCATTACATTAATAACATCAAGATATTAATCTCGTATACCTTTTAGAAATATTGTTCGAGTGATGTCAGGAGTTAGAGAACTATGTTTAGATTTTTGTAAGTTGTGTACAAATATTTCAAGATATTCTTCTAAACTTTCATCCTCTTATTGAGACATCCTAAAAATATCATCCTTTGAATCTTTAGTTTTTCATAATGCTTGATACTTCTTAAGGAATTTTTTTCTTATGTCATCCCAATTGGTTATAGTATGTTCTCCTAGTCCCATAAACCATTTCAGTGCAGTTTCATTAAGAGTAGTAGGAAAAAGACAAATATTATGTGTATCATTAGTACATACATAGGTACGACACAAAAATGTCAAATTCAAATAAGAATGAATATGGATCTTCAGAATCCATTCCATAAACGTTAGGTAGAAAAAATGGTGGAATATTTTTCATTTTTGCCTCTTCTCATAAAATGGTACTGGTGTCTAAGATTGGAAATATGAAAGTAGTTTCTTGTTCTTAATCTAGGTTTCCAACTCTTGCATATTCTCTTCTCTTAGCTTCATTTTCCCTTTCTCTTATTCTTACTTCTTCTTCCCTTTTTATTTCATAGTCTCTGTGTTGTTCTACAGTTGGTCCTCTCCTTGGCATATTGGAGGCTTCTTCTTAAGCCATTCTAGATTCCAAAATTTCCTCAGTTAAGGTTTCTTGATTCCCAAAAGTATTTTATAATTCCTCTCTGGATTTTTCACTATGGATGAAAGGTTATTTTTCAAATTGTTCAAGGATAGGTTGTGGAGAAGGTGTTTCTCCCTGTATTTTATTTCTTTTTACTTCGTGACCCAACAAGATCTGTCTATCAATAAGATTTAATATTTGTCATGAACTTTGTTTTTCCTCTAATTCTTCCAAAGTGACTTTTCAAGTAGTTGATGTAGTGATTTGTTTTTCAGATGTAGATGTTCCTACTCCTAGTGATGGTTGATTATTTTTTTTGGGGTTTTGTTTCATGAATCTACATTTATCATCTATTTTTCTAGACATAAAGAAAACATAACTAAAACTAAAACTAAATCCTGTCACCTATGTTTATATTTTTTTATGAAAACTTACCTATGAAATCTTTTAAGTTTATTTCTAAGTGCCTCCCCGACAACGGTGCCAAAAATGTTGGCCTAATCTACAGATGCAAACTAGAGAATTTAATTGAATTGTCAATACGATGTGTGTAAAAATTAGAAGCACATCCAAAGTATATGGATTTAGATCTAAACTTAGTATAAAAGAAATAAATACAAAATGACTTGAACACTGTAGGTTTAAGAAGCACTAAACTTCCTTACAGAAGGTTTCATCATTATATTTATTAACATCCATCATCATTATTATCATTAACTATTCTAACTCTGAGACATCAAGAATTATAAAGAATTTCAACAATTAGCAGAATCCCGCTATTGAAGGAAAAAAATTATCATATTCTTTTACAAGAATTTTGTTCACAATATATGCTAATACACAATAACTAACAGCAAAACATGTATCCTAAAAATCATTAAAATTGATAGATGCAATTCTAAAATCAAATTCAAATTATATGTTATTCAGATAAATGTGAATTTGATAGCAATCTACAAAAAACAAAAGAAATGCAATTCATACCACGACTTGAACAACAATTAAAGTAAAAGGAATGTTCAGGCTTGGCAGAGGGGTGCCTCCAATGCGTTGCTTGCACACTTGATTAAAAAAAGAAATTATATAATTTACTAGCTATTGATCAATCACTCCAGCATCATGACATGCACCAATCAAATAAGTATTCAACAGTCAACAAATTCTATTAAGTTTCAAATTATAAATTCCCAATTCAAGTTATCAAACTATGTATGCTCTTGAGGTATTTATACAAAAGTATATAACTATAAATGCTAAAAATGCTCTTAATCTAAGTATTAGATGTTGTATTTCCTCTCATAAGGTCAAATACATCTTTTACATCAACAAAAATGGGAAAATACCGACGAAATCTCAAAACTGCTAGATTTTATGCTAGAAAACAGGGTTTTTCCTGTACATATGGTGTGGTTTGACTAGCGTTGACCGAACACCTGTGAGTCTCGTTTCATGAAGCTGGTAGATATTCACCCATCCTTGGACATTAGGGAATGTGACACATGTCTCAGATCGCGTCCATATGTCCTACAAGTATGCAAAACTTGGAGCAATTACGGGAAGTTGCAAAATCCTATAATTCCTATTAAAATTTAATTTTAATGCTTTAAAAATTACAAGAATTTAATTCATAAAAAGAAGTGACAATTATGCCTCATATGGTCAAATCTAAAGGTAATATGGATAAAATGTGAAGGATATGGATGTTTTAAGAAGGAAAAAGATGGATTTTTGTGTAAAAAATAAACATCAAAATTGTGACCAACACTCTCTCTTATGTGAAAAGAATAGGCTCTCTCTTGTGTAAGCCTTATGTGCAATGTAACTGAGAGACTCCCTTGTAGCGTGATCATGACTAAGACTCTTCTTGGCAGCGTAAATCAGTCATCTCTGCAGTAAATGGTTGACCAATGATTATGATGGACGATATTTTATTATTATTTTGTTCCAAGCTTAATGCATACGTTAATTCTCTGTTGAATATATACTTGATTAATGAATCCATACATACAGTTTAAGGGTTAATATTCCAATGTAACCAAACAGAGGTACACGTGATGTGCAGTCTATGTAAAACTTTTGAAAGTTATGCGATTTAACTGGTAGTAGTATAGAATTACGAATTGTAGCTTATATATGTGTGTGTGTGTGTGTGTGTGTGAAAATATGAACAAGTTGGATGATATAAGCTAAGTGTGCATCATTGTTTTGATGGATATATATATATATATATATATAT
Source organism: Pseudotsuga menziesii (assembly GCA_001517045.1). Lineage (NCBI taxonomy): Eukaryota > Viridiplantae > Streptophyta > Pinopsida > Pinales > Pinaceae > Pseudotsuga > Pseudotsuga menziesii. The sequence continues at coordinate 365,228 of LPNX011048422.1, forward strand.
ATATATATATATATATATNATCAACTTGTCATACAACACTCATGTGTGTGTGTGTGTGTGTGTTTATTAGAAAGGAATTAGAGGTCTAGAAAAAGAACTATAGATTATAGACATAATTCTTAATAAAAATAAAAATAATGACAACTGGATATTAAAAGGAGTTATGGATTTTAGCCATGCAATAGTGAAAACAATGAATAATTATGTTGAATAAATAAATTGCTGTCCTAAAATATATATAGCTATCAATTATAAATGTTATCCTTTCGATGTATTCATATGGTAATGACTTATTCAAATTGAGTTAGTTATTAATATTTATATTTTAGTTAAACTAATAGATATCAGTATTGAGTCAATTATAAATCTTATGGAAGTTTAAGAAATATCATAACATAAATATAGTAAATATCATCTTGTTAGATTTATTTACAGGTGTTATGCATTCTAATTACATGTGTCAATTGTCACATAATTTTCATTCATCATGTTATAATTGTTCATTTTAAATTTTATGAGATAAGGGTTATGTAGCCCTTAGAGAAAGGCGTCAATAGCTAGGCTACCTATTTAAGCCATTATTGTAGTTCCATTATGAACACTATAAAGTTACATATTGAATTGAAATTATAGTTAGGGGTTTTGTGTTATATGTTTTAGATATTGGTGAATTACATTGCATGTACCTTATTCATATAATGAAACTGCATTTTATGTTTTTTAGAGAATGCATTTGTAATACTTTCTATCTAAATTGGAAGATAAGATTGGTAGATATTATAGAGATGTTGGAAAAATGACAATGTGTATAATTCATTTATGTTAAAAAGATTGTGATATTGAACTTGTAATTGAAAGATTGTGGTAGAAAATTACGTTAATGGAAGGAAATTAATAATATTCATTATTGTAGCATGATTTCTATGTCTTTATAATTGAAGGTTGGATAGTAGAAGGAATATGTTAATAAGTGAATCCATTTAAGTTTTGTTGAATTACATTGTTATGATGAGAGAAATTAATTAGAAGTGTCACTATTTGATTATATTGAAATGAGATAAATAGTTTTTGTGAAGGTGATAATATATATTACTAAACTATTTTGTGTGGAATCATTATTAAGGAGTTATAGTGGACTCACACTAAATGATTAATTATTCTAAAAGGAAATATTTAAATATCTTTTACGATAGTATTTTGTTGATTATTATGTAGTTGTTTATGAATAAGTTATATCATTTAAGGTTGAAATTGCAATATACATTTTTTTATAATGATACAAATTATATTAGTCTAAGAGAACAAAAATTACAAAAAAGACTCTGGCCAGAGGAGGTATCAGGTGGTGGAACCACCACCCAAGCCTATAAAAAATAGAGGGCCTTATGAGAGAGCTATTATAGAGGATGCTAAAAAAATTAAGGAACCCAAAGTTGCTGGTATGGATCTTAATTACAGAGTTTTTCTTTCCAGATAAACAGAGATACAACCAAACTAAACACCAAAAGAAAAAAAACATGATATAACAGTCCAACTCTTGAAAGGCACACGGCGCTACTGATGGCCTGAGCATGGATCTAGAGGGGGGATTTTCTTTGAAGATTGGGAAGCCCCATCCTCCTTCCTCCGATTTGCTGGTGGGGTTAGTAATGGTTGCTAACGCAGACTATGGTGGCTTGTTGGTTGTCCCTTCATCTTCCCGCATCCTTTTGAACAATGGTTCAATTGTGGTCAGGGTAGGGAATGGGGGAGCCTGAGCCAACCTTGGAATCGCTACTGATATAACATCCCTTGACCTATCGCCTATCGCACTTCCACTTTCACCATCCATGTGACCCACCTGTCCAGCAGGGCCAGCCATGCGTTTCCAAGCAAAGGTATCATCCAAACTGTTGAGCTACCCATCCATTTCTGCCATTTTTTCTTTAACGTCAAGGAATGTATCACGAACTACACTCCAATTACTAAGCATATCCTCCATTAGATTTCCTAGAATGTTTTTAACCATCCAGTAGTGGTTAATCCTGCTTCCACCATGCTCGGTTGCTAAACATTGGTTCACAACCTTGCTTTTCCAATCATTAATGAGAATACAGACCAAAATCGAGATTTTTTCCTCATACCCCTCCTCCATATGAACACAAAGCCCCATTTGTTCTTTCCCTCTTCCAATGCGGGCGTGTTGGGGCGTACCACCTTTCCTGGACATGGTGATGAGCCAATTACGTGGGTGTTGTAGGAAGGGCCGAATGCACATCGTAAAAAGAAGTGGCTGATCAAAGTGTTGAACACTCCCAGTGTTGTGAATGCCTGCAAGAATGAGGCTACCCTCATAGCCGACGAACTAGTGTAGAATTCCAATATGCACTAGAATTACGGGCAGGAACCGAACCTTAGGATGCACATAGCATCCCTCAGACCGAAACTAGATCAAAGGCTACGCAGAACATCTCACGAACCAGAATAGAAAATCAAACAGACCATCGGAGACAATGTCGTTATTTTTCATGGCATTCCTCTTCATGGTGCCACCATGAGCTTGAAATAAATAAGACATTAAACACACATGAACTGGCATGAGTGCGAAGGAGGGTTCCATATGAGCTCCAACTTAGGACAAGAGCTGAGAAGTAACAAACTTCTCCATTCACACGAGGGAGCTTAAGCTCGTAGCAAGGGAAATGGAGCCCATGGTCGTCCCTCCAGCATGCGTGGTGCCACACATCGGGATCGCGGACCAAGGTTCCCCGCGTCATCGGTATGGCATGCTGGAACCCACACCCGAGGAAATTGCAATATACAATTATTCAAAAATGACCATGCAAATTGTAATGTCTTTATACACTTAAGAAAAATGATTAGGTTCCATTTCTTTAAATATCTAGTTGTTATGATTGAAATAAGGAAATGATTAGGTGATGTTCATACCCTTGATATAATAAGAATAAATATTTTCATAAAACAGGTAAATTGAAAAGGATCTTCTCATCATGGTGTGAGTTAATTAGATACATTTATTTATGAGAAAATACAATTATGAATAATTTGGAAAAAACAAAGTACACCTTAATGGATTAAAGAAGTGGAGGTAAATTCTTTAAGATATAATTGAACATGATTTGTGCTAGTTAAGTGGTAGCATAATTTTAGTAGAGAAAAGTTGGTTTAGTGACTTAAAATATAAATAGTAATAGATTTGGTATTTACCATTCACATAAATGTGTTGAAGAAAAGATAAAAAAATTGTATGGATAAACATAAAGAAGAATGTACTATTAATATATTAATATTTTGAATGTGAGGACCTTAACAAAGGAATTATAGTAGTATTACATGTAGTTTATTAATAAATTACCTTGAGCGGAGGAAAATGGACTGTTTTTTATGGAAGTATTTTATTTATAAGTAAAATCTATGAGAATGGTTAAATTGCTTCCACACATGGTTACTATGCATGATAATTGAGTTAGGTTATGTTTGAATTCTTGTCGAACTTCCACCAAGTGCCAAAAAATTCAAATGGAGATAATTGTTGTCAAACAAAACACACAGATAATCACCAAAATGATCTAAAATCAAGGAGGCTAATCACTTGGTATTGTGGGTCTTAACGGCGACTAGTCCTCGAGAAAGGACTCGATGAGACTATTAAGGCCAAAGGATGTGATTGGGAAAGTTTCTAAAGTGGTCATTTAACCATGGAAATGATAAACTAAGGTAAGGATAGGATGAGCACCTTGACCTAGGAATACAATACCAGATATATGACTAAGAAATTAAATTTAATACCATTGTCTAAGTCACTAATTCCCGATAGGTTGGAATCATATCTAAATTCGGAGTCAACTTTCTTAATAAATTTGAGTTTGGGACAAGCCTTGAAAGTGATTAGTAACTTAGGCATTGATTTTTTACTATATAATAGACGTTATTGATTTACAAATTCATAATTATAACTACCAATCTATTGAGGATTGTATACCTTCTCTCTGAGGAAGAGAGGATATCCAAATAGATTGGAGTTTGTACTTACCTTTGGATATGCTAAAATTTGATTGACTATTCACACAATATACCTTGTAGTTAATTTTAATATCACAAATCCTGATGGGAGACTGGGAGTTGTTAAAAACTAGGTCAGTATTGGAAATTATTGAAAGTATTAATAGATTTACATTACGTGAAATTGCTACTTAAGAAAACGTGCTGGAACCTTATTGCTTGGAACATAAAATCAATGATGGTAGAAATACTAGAACTTATATACATGGATATTGATGAATATAGAAGAGAACGATAGGAAGGACTTGAATGTGAAAAGAAAGAGAAACTAGCGTTGAATATACAATAAAAAATTAACTTCAAGACGAAGTTCCCTGATCAAGTGGGAGTATGTAATGCCCATGTAGAGATAGGAAAATCAATGGAATGAAATCATTATGTATAATTGAAAATGATGACTCGATACTAGGTTAACATAGTTGATATCTTTTGGTAAACTAGAATTATGTGATTCATGTATGGTAGATCTAAAATATTAAGAACATATATTGTTGATGTATTTGTAACTTCATAAGATATTCTGATGTATATTATCAGTGTATGTTGTTGTACTCCCATTGGGTACATGTGTTATCCCTTTACAGGATGTCTAAATTGTGTCTAGATATTGAGGTACAACCTTCATTGTAAGTCAGGGAAATAGTCCCCAGTGTAACATCATGTAATATGTAATTGTGGTCTCTCCAGGAGAAGTGGGCCCCATGTGATATGATAAGTAGGCTTGGGTCTTATATTTGTCTAGTGACTTGAAAGGGTATAAATACTCTCCCTCATTTTTACACACACACACACTCCCTAAGGCGCATGAGAGAGAGAGAGAGAGAGACAGTCAGAGGAGGAGAGAAAGATAGCTGCTGAACATTTCTTATTACTTCTTTTGATCATCTTACTATTCTGAAGAAGTTTGCAACGTTTTCTCCTTTATGGTTTCCTCAATGAAAATATTTGTGTCTTGTGTATCTTTTATATCTTATGCATTTTGGTGTACTTGTTATTCTTTCATATAAATATCCTAGATAATCTAATCATATCTTAAGAAAATATAACACGGTATCAGAGCCTCTCTAAAAGAAGGCACTGTGCAACTGCAGGAACTAGGGCTTTCTAGTTGAAGGTGTTCTCTCCACAGATCATCAAGCAAGGAGGGATAGGCTAAATCAACTCACTAGGGTGCATCTATTGGTTGTATCATTTTCTGAATCAGAGAAGTTTCAGTGTACAACTGAAATAAATATGCAATGGCAGCTAATGGAACTTAGGGTTTCATACCTGAAAACCCTAGAAGACTAAATTTAGCAATCCTAGCACTTTCATTATAAAGCGAGACTGTGGAAGGATCAGAAGTCGAAATGTTTACAGGCTGAAGAGAAATCCGTGTTGTACACCGTGTAAAATTTTTCACCGTATATTCACTATACTTCAGGAGATATGATTCCTCCGAATCAGCATTCCAACCTTCTCCAGAATACAGTCATAAACAGGTGACCTAGGGAGATTTTCTATATCTTGGGATAGGAAGGTCCAAACGAAATTTTGTAAGATGTTGTAGGTAGGGAACATAATGTATTTCCTGTGGTATGATTTTCAGACCCATAATGTGAAACAGTGACACATGGAAGTACATGCGAGTTCTCTATGATGAAAAGTACCCAAAATAGTCACCTTTGGAAACTAAGCATAAGTCCCACTTGGAGAATCCACTTCTTCATAACCTATGGGGTTGAAAAGAGGACATATTAGGCTATCATAGTGATAATTTTCAAAATGTAAGGAGGTGCAACTTTGGAGATACAACAGAATCAATATCAATCATTTATGTAGAAGAAATTGGAAAACTAGGGCTTCATGTTCTAGGAGTTTCCATCCATTGTTTTCAGAAAAGGAGTACATTGGATAGCTCACCTTGAAGAGGCCCATATTTATATCCAATCAAAAGTTTGGAATTCCAAGTTTGAAAGATAAGCTTTCTCTAACAAACCCTAGATGATCTATCTCCAGAACCAGGACGGACACCTCAAATATGTAAGATCTAAATTTTTGTTATTTACATTTGAGGTTCTCATTTTAAAATGACTAATCATACCCAAATTAATGACAAGATTGGTTAAGTTGAAAACTTATGAGTATGGAAGTATAGGACCTCCGTGATCGTTGAATAAATTGAATTGGACTAGTATTTTAGTAAGGAAGTTCTAAGAGCCAGAGGGAGATGAGCCTAAGGCTAGAGCCAAGAGAATAATTGCAGATGTTTATTAAAGATCATTACATCCCTCATGTGTCATCCTTGAAGACACCAAAAGGAAGTGTCTGATGCTATGACGAAGCAATCGAAGAAGAACAAGACTCTTGTTATAACCATCTTGAATGGCCTCCCAAGATCATGGGATTCATTCATTCGAGGAATGTGTGTTGAAAGGAAGTGATTACCTTCAACAGAATCTAGGAAGAGTGCACACAAGAAGAAGATCGACTCATAATAACAGAAGAGAAGATGGGAGAAACTAAATATCTAGATCTCACGAGTCAAAGAAGATCCCTCAAGCAATGATGAATATGAAGGACTCAATTCGTGAAGAACATCTTATCCATCTTAGAATTTGGATAAGAAATGATGTTGTTATGAATGAAGAATATGATGAAGCTGAAGGCTCAAGAAGGAGTCTACCCATGAAACAAATAAATATAATTATTCAATTGTCATTTCATGAGATTGTTTAGTTATACATTTGTTTATATTCAGTTGATGTTTGACTATTTTGAATTCATACTACTGGATTGCACATAATGGGTAAGAAGTCAATGATGGTGTACAACATTACATTACTACTTATCTAGATTGAAACCTCTCTGCTGAGATATTAGTTATTACACACTCTTAACAACATTGGGGTAGAATGCATCTAGAAGTTATTGTATGTATACATGATATGGATGCATGTTGTAGCATTGGCTAAAATAGTCGCATGGCTATGTGACATATATTTGTCACTATTAATATGATTTGGAAATTATAATATGTTTCTAATAATGCAACTGAACATGACTTGTAGATCATTCCAAAGAACAAGTAACCATAGTTCAGAGGAGGAACCTAAAGCTTCCTGGGTCAAGGACACCATGATGAAAGAAAGAGATTCAAAAGAATATAAAGAGAATTGTAGATCCACCTCGAGAGATGAAGACCACCTTTGGAACGAAAAATAATACAAGATGAAGAATAGTATGATGAGACTTCCAAAGAAAGAAAGAGGCCTTAGACACACTCTACTTATGTGACATTGTTGAGTGACATCATTTACGTAGAACCTTCCAGCTATGAAGAAGTAGCCAAGAAGAAAGGGAAGGATACGATGATCAAAAGGAACCAGTTCAAGAAGAATGATGTATAGGATACAATGTCGATACCTGAAGGGAAGTTCGTAGTGTCTTCCATATGGATATACAAGACCTAGCATGCAGTAGATGGCAGCATCCTAGGATACAAGGAAAAATTCGTAGCACGAGGCTTCTCACAAAAAGAAGTCACACACTACAAAGAGACATTTGCACCAGTAATGTGGTACACTTCCATTATATCCATACGTACAGGTATGAGGATGGGTTGATTGCTAACATGAAGAGGAAGCTTGTTGCCAAGTTTGAGATGAAGGACTTGGGTATGATGCACTACTTTCTAGCCGTGGAGGTGTGCCATAGTGCAGATGGAATATCCCTTAGACAAGGGAAGTATGCAGTGGATATCCTTAAGAGGATCAGGATGATGGAATGCAAGGCCATGACCACACCCATGGAATCAAACCTTAAGATATTAAGTGATGCTTCATCAGAGTTAGTTGATGCCACGATGTATCATCATATGATTAGATCCTTGATGTACCTGACGAATATGAGACAAGATATTTGCTTTTTTGTAAACACAGTGAGCCAGTTGCTGATAAATCTGAGACATGTTCACCTGATTGCTGCAAAGCATATACTGAGGTACCTGAAGGGTACAGTTGATTATGGGCTCAAGTATGATATGAATCATAAGATTAACCTAGAAGTTTATGTGGATTTGGATTGGGCAGGAAGTGCCATTGATAGGAAGAGCACTTCGGTGTGCTGCTTCAGTATGGGATCATGAGTGATCTCTTGGTTTAGTAGGAAGAGGTCCTGCATGGTACTGAGTACAATCATGGAAAAATATGTTGCCACTTGATCAACTATTTGTGAGGTAGTATGTTTCTTTTGAAAGCTACTATTTGATTCGATTGATCCGACTTCATTTTTTGTATGATGCAGAGAGGAGGAGTGAAGCTCCAGTATGTGATCCAGATCGAGATCTCTCGAAAGAGGGAGTGATGATTTCTAGCATAGCCAGTGAGACAGGTTTTCTGACCATAAAATACTGGAAAATCTCAGAGGTTTCTCAGACATAATCATTCCTGTAAGTTGTCCTCAGATGTAATCAGTCCTGGAAAAGCTTGTAGGTTATCCTTGGACATAATCAGTCCTAATGTGATTCTATGCTAGAAATGGACAGAGTGATGTTTGAATACTTCAGGAAGAATATTGGTGTACTTCAGATCGAGGTTTCTTCCAAGGGGAAGTGATGAGTCTGAAATACTTAGATACACATGAGAGCCTTTTTGACATGGTGGCAGGCTGAGCACCCCATGGTCATTGATGTAAGTGTTGAGCCTTTCTGACATTGTGGTAGGATGGACCTCCCATGGTTGTTGATGTAAGTGTTGAGAGCCTTTGTGACATGGTGGTAGGATGGGACTCCCATGGTCGTTTATGTGAGTGTTGAGCCTTTCTGACATGGTGGCAGGCTGGGCCTCCCTTGGTCGTTGATGTAATTGTTGAGAGCCTTTCCAACATGGTTGTAGGCAGGGCCTCCCATGGTCATTGATGTAAGTGTTGAGCCTTTCGAACATGGTGGCATGCTGGACCTCCCATGGTCATTTATGTAAGTGATGAGAGCCTTTCCGACATGGTGCCAGGCTGGGCCTCCCATGGTCGTTCATGTAAGTGTTGAACCTTTCTGACATGGTGGTTGATGTAAGTGATGTGTTATGTGTATCTGAGCTGTGCTCCATGTGACAATGAGATGATGTGAATATGATGATGTAATAATAGGGTACAGAGATGTTGAAAGGCATGTAATTAGTCCTGGGATGCTCCTTCAGGTTTTGTAGTGGCATATAATCAGTCTTGGGATGCTCCTTCAGGTTTTGCAGTGGCATATAATTAGTACTAGGAGATCCTGCAGGTTTCGCAAGAGGCATATAATAAGTATTGAGATGTAACTACTTGATGTCTTGCTCATTGAGATGATGAAGACCTAACTGAGGGCTAGGCCTACATCCAACATGAAAAAGGGTTGGCACTATAGAAACTTCTGATGAAAAATAGTATGTAATGATGATCAAATTATAATAAGATGATCAAAACAGATATGATGAAGACTCTATGACTCCGTGATGATGATGATGCAATGAATACCTAACCAAATGTGTTGATGACTATGTAGAGAGAGAATACCTTCCTAGTTAAGAGAGAGTTTTGATGAATTTGTAAATTCAGAAGATATTCTGAAGTATATTATCATTGTATGTTGTTGTACCCCCATTGGGGATGTGTGTTACCCCTTTACAAGATGTCTAAATTGTGTCTAGATCTTGAGGTAAAAACTCCATTGTAAGGCGGGGTAATAGTTCCTAGTGTAACATCATGTAATATGTAATTATGGTCTCTTTAGGAGAAGTGGGCCATATGTGATATGACATGTAGGCTCGGGTCTTATATTTGGTCAGTGACTTGAAAGGGTATAAATAGGGAGACACTCTTCCTCATTTATACACACCACACGTACTATCTAAGGTGCATGAGAGAGAGAGAGAGAGAGTCAGAGGAGGACAAAAATATAGCTGCTGAACATTTCTTATGTGACTGTTTTTTTATCATCTTATTATTATGAAGAAGTTTGCGGGGTTTTATCCTTTATGGTTTCCTTGATGAAAATATTTGTGTCTTTCATATCTTTTATATCTTATGCATTTTGTTGTACTTGTTATTCTTTCATATAAATATCCTAGATAATCTAATCATATCTTAAGAAAATCTAACAAATATAGTCCCAATAACTACAACTTGTAAGGACGCATTGGAAATATGTGGACAATGTCCATACTTATTCTAGAACTTCAGGATGAAGTTTCTTGAAGTGGGGATGTATGTAACACCCTATTTTTACCTGGACTCTTGAGATTAGAATAAACTATTTATTTGAGGGAATTCTATGATGAATGGCTGAGCCACTTATTTATTTGAGATCTAAAAATGTTGTAAGGATGTATTTTCAAGGGAATTCGGTTTCGGATGACCTGGATGAAATGAAATTTTGATGAGGTATAAACTAAGACGAATTATCTAACATATTGATGAGTAAATTATGACTATGAGAATGATATTGAAATTTGGTAAATTGTGACTGCATTGATATTATGATTGTGGAATGAAGAATCATGTTAAGTATCAAGCAAGGATTAAAAGTTTTATAATTTTTTATTGAAAAAGTTATGTAGCATGTAATCTGATGGTCTATTGAGTGTGAAAGGAAACGCATGTACATGTACCACAAGAAATCATCAGTATGAAAAGACTCGACCTCAGTCAATGACTATGGAAGTTGATATCAGTCTTGTATATAGCATGATTGAATTCTGATATGTTTGATGCACAGACATGCATGGACTCTGTATGAGTCAGGGAACCTTGAAATTTTAGGTCTTGAAATGTTTTTGTTATAGTTGAAATCTTATTTATGAGATTTGATGCATGGGTTGTTTTATGTGCAGATGATGGGATTGTGATTTGCAATCGTTCCACATCAGGTCATGGGGCTGAAAAATTATACCAGTAAGACTAGCTAATTGGATAGTGTAATGAACTTTGAATAGAGTGAGGAAAACTCCAATTCATCAGATGCATGCGTCGTGATGGTAGGTCGTGAGTTGATCACTAACGAATATTATTACTAGGGGGCGCACAATAGGGATTCGACCTTATACCCCAGGAATTACTTGGCTCCTCCCAAGGTAGGAGAACTGAGGTAAAATTGGCTCAGTCATCATAACCAACTCCCCGTTCATGGGAATTATCGAAAGGGCATGCTGGGAGCATATCGCCTTGAATATTCTACTCACGACAAGAATACGATGGTAATCATCATCTAATTTAATTAAGGGAAATAATAAATTGATCATAAAGAACTTTATGTATAATAATAATAATAATAATAATAATAAATAATAAATAAATTGAAATAAAGCTAAATTAAGAAATCAGTTAACACAGTAAATTAAGGAACTTGAACTAAAGTGAAATCCTAACTAATCGGAAAAGAATCAGAGAAAAAAAGATAACTAAAAAGTAGGTTGGTAAATAAACCCAGTCAATTAATTAATTAAAGTAAACTAAAGATTTAACTGAAAGTGGTGCATGGGAATTAACAAAATGGTTAATAAAAGGAAGGAAGAGGGGTCTTGTTCTAGATCTTCTTCTTATTCGATCTTGTCGTACTTAGGGACCTGAACGCTTTGGGTGGCTCTGAGGTGACTATGGAAGAGTGTGGCTTCGTACAACATGAGTGAGGTTGGGAGCCCCCCAGCAGCAGCCTGGTGTCATGCTTCCATTTCTAGCAAGTTCTTGTCAGCCCTCTCGAGCTTAGGGGTGATGGGGGAAGGAGAGTACCTGTCAGGTTATTGTAGGGAGGAAACCGGTGGATACATCATGATTGGAAATCTAGCATCAACAAAACAACCTTCGTCCTCGTCCTCAAATGACAATGAATAGCGATATGAACAGGTATTTCAAATTTATTTGAATTTGCTGAATTTTAAGCATGAAAATGGAATAGTTTAACTCAATAGACGTATGTGGATTTGCTTACGATTTGTTAATGTCATATATCATGTTAGCACTCATGCTATTTTTTGAGGTTTTTATATACAAACACTGACGAGGACCCTCTTGCAGAGAGGGGTATAGCCAAAATATTCCTTCGGCTGGTGTATTTAAGGTTGCTAGGGAAACCTATCCCAAATGATTGGGTGCTTAGTCAACATGTTCCACAATGCATAAGAGGAGCATGGGCAGGCCAGGATTGAAATGGGGAGAAAAATCATCCACCAGATGGGTAGATGGTGCAAATCCACGGTTGGAAAGATGTTCGCGCAACAAAATCACACGGAGGATAATGTACCGTATGGTTGTGAAACTGCGTAAATCCCACTTACCTTAGTGGTCTCTATAGAGGGGAGGATCCAGATCCATGGTGGAGATGTGTTTTGTGACATACAGATGCACAGTAGATAAGGTGACAGAGCCACATGAAATCCCATAGGAACGACAGATTCGGGAGTTTTAGATCCAACATAAGGTTAGATCGGTGTTCTGGGAAGTTTTATCTATGAGAACCTGAATGGAGGTTAACTAAAAAATGGAGCACGAAGTAGGGAAATGGCTGCACCATTGGACGGACGTGACGCAACGTGAGAAATTTCCACGACCGTGATTTGTCGTGTTGTCAAAGGTTTGAGAGGAAAGTAAGGATTATAACATCAACATTGTAGGTCTAATCTCGAAGAGATGGACCGCCAAGAAATTTCATACCTTCAGGATGAATCGAATCGCAAAGGAACCATCATTACTCAAAGGGGTCCCTACTGCAATACTTCAAAAAGTACCCGACCGAAATAAAAGAATATTTCTTCAAGAAATGCCTCAAGCATGATGTTAACCTATCAGGCCAGCCGTTCCCTTTCATTTCTGACCTATTCAATGAACAAACCCAATGCATTGTCACCTTATTAAGCCAATTACTTGGCCTAAACACTGATAAATACATCACAGAGCCCCTCCTTGGTATTCCTTTTACCATAAGCACCTTCCCGGTTGAGTTGTGTGAGCCAGGTCAGTTCTCACAAGTCTCGTGCCTCGGATTCAATGAATTTCTCATCGAGAATATCCATACCCAACTGGTGAATTTCAGCATGACTAGGACCTTTAGGTTCCATTCGTACTTGATGAAGATGTTTCTCTCCCACAATGACAAAAACTTGTTGCTTCCAGAGATGGTGCTGACCAAAGAGATGAGCGGAGACTACACCAAGTTCATGAATTTCCTTATGGCCGTGGTATACGATGTCATGTTCCAAAAGAAGCTACCCAGAGTGTTTCCTGAAAAGGAGACTACCTTACAACCCTCCATGGAAAGTAGGGTAGGAGACTGGTTTTTGTTAGAAAATGGAACTGTCATCCAATTGTACAGTTTCACTCACCCCCCTCATATGTTTCTTGCTTTCCTTACCCCTAGGGTTTTCTCTTTGGAACACATCAGGAAAAATCTAACAGTGGAAGCTGAACACTTCTTGAAGCACAAAATGTCTACCAACATCAAATATCCCTGGGCCGTGGGCCCTTTCACTATTAAGAATATAAATGCTCTCACCATGGTCAAGAATTTGCTAAATGAAATGGGGTTTCCTGTGGAGCCCGCAATTGAGTATGACCCTCATCATGTCATCTCAAAAATAAGGACAACTCTCAATATGAAGGCTTTCAAGAATGAAGAGGTGGCTGGTTTAGCAGAGGCTACTTATAATTGGAATGACTACCCTACGAGAAACCCTAAGGACGCTGACATGGAGGAAGATTCATAAATTATCCTCTGTGAGGGACATCACATCACCAATGCTTGACATTTTAGATGTGGTTGTGATGGAGATGAAAGTCACTCCTCTAGCCAGTTGCTCTGATAAAGCAGGAAAGAAAGGAGGTTTAGACCCCATGGAAACCGAATATGAAGATAATGTTAGGTCTCCAAAGAGGCAGAGGACGAAGGAAGAGGGGAAATTTGGGAAATTGGCCCCTAGGTATGAAAAAGGAAAAAAGGAACAAGAAACCACAACAAATAGAACTTCCTTTGAAGTCAAATAATAATCTTTCGTGGACACCCCAACCAATTCCATGCCCCATTTCAGGGATATGAGAGAGTTGTTGGATAAATACAGGGAAACCAAGGAGGTGACTATTGATGAAGTACGGAATATGTCTGCAAAAGTAAGGAATATTTCCAATCCAGATGTGTCACTTATTGTTGTGAGGGATCATATCCAAAACACCTTGAAGGTGGCACTAACGACACACAACACGGTTTCCAAAATAGGGGTGAACCTCGAAGACCTCCCAGTCCTGGACCTGATACATTTCCACAAAATAACTAGGGAAATCATGTTTAGAGACTTGATAAGAACCACCCTGTAGTTATCTAATCTAGTTTCCATCAAGAGCAATATTGAAAATCAATTAAGGCAATAGAAGGTGGACAATCGGGCACGTCAAGCAAAGATAAAAAGATGCAGGCCGATCTCCTAGCTACCGAAATCCATGAGGACAAGGGAGCAAGAACTAAGCAGTTGTTAGAGGATAAAGAGAAATCCATTCAGTTGTTGAAGAAGAAGCTACACATACCTACTACTCAGTTATTAGGGGGACCATAACTTTCCGCAATGGAGGAGGAAAAGGAAAACCTGAAGAATGAATTACTAGGCTGCAGAGTGAGGCTACTCAAATTCATCGATAAGGAAATCAATGGTAGGAATAAATGACCTCAACAGTAAACAATGAGAATAAATGGAAGGAAAGACACGATGATAAAGAGAGGAAGCTGCAAGGGAGAGAGAGGGAAGTGGAAGAAAGGACGACGGATCCTGTAGCACAGACTAACGAACAAACCATAGTAGAGGCTATGTCTCAGGTGATTCTAAAGGATGTGGAATTAACAAGGTTAAGACATTAGAACGGGGTCTTGGAGGATATGGAGGTGGAAAAGGAGCAGGAAAGGAAATCCTAGGAGGCCAAATGAAAAGAGCTGAGAATGAAGAATGACAAGTTAACCAAACAAGCGATAAGTCAGTTGCAAGTCCAGGGAGAAAAACACCTGATTTGGGACGCTATTATTGAGGAGGAAAAATAGTTCATGCCTTACTTGGACTACATTTTGGACAAAAAATTGCTTATCTACCCATCCAAACAAGAATTGACATTGGCAAGGGATAAAATCAATAAAATCCAATCGAATATGCCAATAACACCATTTATTTCCTAAACCTCCTGTCAAAGAATGACCTTAAGAAAGTAAATTTCAAGGACAGGATTTCCCTCATGATGTGGGAAAGAAAGGTGATACACAAGCATCTCCATGTGGATATGCTCTAGGAAAAGGTCAACATTTTGGCACATCAGGTGAAGCAGTTCATCGAATATTTTGACTCCCTGACCAAGAATGGACTCCCGTTTTTTTGAAGAGAAGGGGGTGCAATGCTGACCAAGGAAGAATACCACAAAAGGCTCATCATGTGCAGGAAGGAATTACCAACTCCAAATCAATGTAAGGCAGTCAAAAGATTCGACAGGACCAGGTATCTTCTAAACACCCCACCCGGGGGAGGACCAAGCCAAACTGAGTAAGCACCAGGATGCTAGGAGTTTTCCTAGTCATCACTATTATTAGAAAAGAGCTCAATCCCTATCACAATTGTATCAGTATTTTCAAGTGTGCTAAATATTCCTCACTACCAGGATTATGCACAGAAATAGGGCATGCGCACCACCTCACCAATGTTGGAATATATTATAATTGATTCATGATTGATTCCCCAATTTTTTAAAACCTAATTAGGCTCTATTTCAGGGTTGGTCCTAGGGGGGCTCACATCATAAATAGAACCTCCCTTGAGGAGGATATACATTGGAATAATTTTCATTTTTGAGGCCCCAGCGCTGGTTTTGTAGTTTTGCAAACAATTTTGGGAGCTTCAATGAATATATTTTTCTGTGGTTATGAGATTCATCATGGTGTTGGTGTTTATCCCATGTTCCATGTTAATTTCATTTACATTTTTGTTATTTATTCCAATACATTTCTAGATTAGCATGCAGGAATTCACTCTGAGTTAAGTGCTCCTGCATTAGAAATCGTCTTTGTAATGTAATTGTAATAGCTGCTACAAAATTCATCCATAGATAGGTGCTCTATTTTAGCTGTTTCCCTTCGTTATTTTCCACTAAAGGTGTGCTCAGAGATGCGTCCTTCATATATTCCTATGTTCTTCATTGGGATCTTTCCTTATTACTTCCTAACATCACTATGAATCTATTTGACTAAATGATGCGCTTACTTTGCTTCATAATACATAAGAGAAATCATTGTTCATTACATGTTGTAATAGCCTTAAACGTTTCAAGATGTGACTCTATCTCCCAATGGTTCTGATTTTGTTTGTCCTTTCAACCCATTTTATTTTGTAACTGTCTTGTTACTAGCATAAATCTATTCTTTTACGTGCTCATTAAATATAAATTTCTATCTGAATGCTACCGTGACAAGAGAGATCGCTCTCTGTCTGCCTTGGATGGAAGGCAGTCTAAAGCTGATTTGAAATGGTTACCTCTGTGCCTTCCTACATCAACCATAGGAAAATTACAAGGTGCTAACATCTTGTCGCCATTTCCAGGGAACGAATGAGAAAATCAACCTTGGGTAAAATGACATTGCTCAGTTCTATGACCTGGTCAAGCAGTCGGTCTTAGACACAAAATTGGTTGTATATTATTTGGTGACTCTACTCAATGCCTTTGAAGGAGACTCCACTGGGAACCCTGAAGACCTAAAAGCCACAAAATTTTTCAAAGGTTCCATGACGATTCCATTGGGGAAAATAAGCCCAATATAGTAGAACCTGGAAGGGCATGGTATAAAATGAGGTACTCGGGTGCCTTCCCCCAAGATGTCTTGTCCTTCTTGGTACATTTTTTCCTATATTTCCCTGGGTGATAAAAATAATTTTCCAATATCTTTCACGCTCAGGGAAACACCCTATACCCACCCATGACCCTTGTATATCCCTCTTTAAAGACCAAGAAATATTTTTCTCCATGTACATATGACCAGGGCCAAAACCCTTCATTCGAGACCCACGAGACTTGTGATGCTATTAGTGACTCTGTGTGTTTTCCTGAGCCACCGGATAAAGATTCCATCCAACCCTCATCTGATTTAGAATGCCCCCTACCCTCCTCCAAAGGGGCCTCATCAAATTTCCTGATCAAAGGACCACTGGTTGCTACAAACTTGTCTTCCCCCATTTCAGAGTTTAAAGGTCCTTCATCACTCATTTCTATAATCCCTCTCGAAGGCTATACCTCTCCCTATAGTCGTTCACAACCTACCCCAGGGTTACTCCCTAAGGAATAAGAAATTTACTGGGAAGAAGGACTATTAGAATGAGGAACATCTGGGATGGTTTGCAGATTGGGTCGAAATCGAAGAAGTGGACCATTGAAATGTTAAGGTCAGGCTATTTTCTCAAAGCCTTGATGGAGAGGCAAGGAGATGGTTCACCAGTCTCCCAGACAGGTCCATTTTGGGCTATCAATATTTGGAGGACACCTTCAGAGAAAGATGGGAAGAAAAGAAAGATCCTAGGAGGTGCTTATCTCAGTTTTATTCCATAAGGAGGGAGGAGAGTGAACATGGCTAAGAATTCTCTAACAAGTTTATGAAAGTATATAACACTATCCCTTCTAACTTTAGACCACCTCCTGGTGCCGCCAAACTACAGTATGTTGAAGCCTTTGATAGTGATTTCACATTGTGGCTCAGCGAGAGAAAGTCAGACTCTCTGGCAAACACGATGAGGGATGCCATATAGGTGGATATGAATTTGACTGCTGCTCGGGAGAAGAGGGGAATGGAAGAAGAAAGAAGAAAAAATGGAGATCTCACCCAACTTCCTCCCTCTAACTCACTTGAGGCTAGGATGGAGGAGATAATGAAGGTCATGGAGAGAAGGATGGAGGAATTCAAGGTGAACCTTAGCCCCTGCACCACTACAAATTAGGTATTGAGAGGACCCCTAGAGATCAATTAAAATCAAGATGCACAGTAGGTGATATTGCATGATCAAACAAGCCCTTATTCGCTAATGGAAGAGGGAGAATAAAAACAATTGATGTTCCATACACCTCCCAATCCTATTTCTCAAGAAGGATACAATCAACAGGAAGGTGGTAACTTCTTTCCTTTGTGCTTTGCCTCTTTCATTTATTTCAAACAAAGATTGGGCACTCCCCACGAAGTTCAGGGAGGGGAGGTTAGGAACGAGGTAATGATAGTTGTTAGAATCGAGGATGAAGAATACCAACAATTCAAGCCTACTGTGCATCCTATACCTTCTTCGTATAAGCACACATATGAGCTTCCTAGGGTCATATAGGAAGAATATTACACTATGTTTAAAAAAAAATAGCCAGCCTTTTCCCGGCCCGGTCTATGGGGAATTCGAGGGAAACTGCGGTCCCCCACTATATGATGAGTATGGAGATAGCCACCCAGAGGAGGAAGGTACTGGATGTGATTCCTTTTGTTTCCCATCTAATCCAAATCCCTTGTATCAAGAGGAGAATAGTTCACTTGGTTCCATTAAATATTTTCCTAAAAAAGGGTGGAAGGAGGAGCGATTCGTAGGATTCGATTTTCAAGAGGAGGCAATTGAGGTCTTGGGTTTGGAAGGTCAAGATTTTCTCTCACATGAACATTTTGAGGAACATCCTAGTAACATACATGTGAAACTATGGTTGGGCTACATGAGGGAGAAACAATCCTAGAACTAGGAACTGCCAAGAGGAGTTCAGGATAGTCATGAATTTTATGATCCAATGGTTGTGTACGTGGGGTGGTTTTGTCATGACAGGAATATAGTGAAAGTTTCAAGGAACTCTCATGACCCAGTGATTAGAGAGGCAGAAAATCCACACAGAGTGAGTGGTCGATCATGACGAACTGACAAAACACAGACCTCTCACCACGATCCCACACTACTAGGCCATTCAGCACTGTCTTCAATCAAGCATGAGGATACAATCCACTTTTGTAATCATTTTCTTGATTGGATTCACTGGAAGTCAGAAGTTACCTAACTAACCACTGAGGCTCAATAGGTAGAGTAGGTAGAAATGAATAATCTCATCACATCGAGCATTCCCTTTCAACGTTTATTTTTGTTCATATTGCTTGACATTCAAGCAGTACCTATTTGTAAAGCACCCCGCAGGTGCCTCGGGGAATAAGGGGTGAAGTTCCAATCGATTAGGCACAACATCTATGCAGGTTTGTTGCTACCTCACAAGGCAGATAGCATCCCCAAGTTGGATCTATTTTTAGCACTCATGCTATTTTTCAGGGTTTTTATATACAAACACCAACAACAACCCTCTTGCAGAGAGGGGTATAGCCAAAAACTTCCTTTGGCTGGCACATTTAAGGTTTTGGGGAAACCTATCCCAAATTCCCAGGAGCTTATTCAATGCATCCCGCAATGTGTAAGCAGAGCACGAGAAGGATAAGATTGAAATGGGGAGCGAAATCATCCGCCAGATGGGAAGATGGCACAAATCCATGGTTAAAAAGATGTTCGCACAACAAACTCACATAAAGGATAATGTACCTTATGATCATGAAACCACATAGGGATTACTTACCTCAGTGGTATTGATAGAGGGGATGATCCAGATCCATAGTGGAGACGCGTTTCATGACATACAGATGCAAGATAGATAAGGCGGCAGAGCCACGCAAAATCCCATAGGAATGAAAGATTCAGGAGGCTTAGATCCAATGAAAGGTTAGATCGATGGTCTGAGATGTTTTCACTATGAGAACATGAATGGAGGTTAACTAACAAATGGAGCGCGAACCAAGGAAATGGCCACAACATTGGATTGATGCAACGCAACACGAGAAATTTCCACGGTCGTGATCTATCATGTAGTCAAAGGTTTGGATGGAAATAAAGGCTTATAACATCAATGACATAGGTCTAATATCGAAGAGATGGACCGCTAGGAAATTTCATACATTTAGGATGACTCATATTGTAAAGGAACTAGATCTATGATCAGAGACCTCCCACGTGGACCAAAGATGCAAAGTAGGTAAGAATGTAGGAAAATATAAGTATTTTCGTGCAGGGAAAGGAACACCATTATTTTATTCTCTGGAGCATATGAAAGCAAGATCTGAAATAGTGTAGGAGTATCCAACACATGTGACGACCCAAATTCACTTGTCGAATATTACCAGGTAATCCTTTGTCTCCTTCTGCCACCTTAAAACGAAAATGTCTTAGTTCGCGAGCCTAAAAGTTCAAAACCTGGAATTTTCGAAGGTAGAAGAGGATTTTGGGGATAGATACATCAAGATATTCGATACTCTTATCCTACATGGACCAATTAGTGATTTCAAGGAGAATATGAGGTTGCTCAAATACTAAGGCACCGATATCCATAACCTACTCCAGTCTTTTTTCCATCTTTTCGCAGCAAAGAAAACCCCAAGGTGTCTTGAATTTGTTCCTAGTGCATTGAATCTATCTCTAGGAGGGTAATTATGGATTCTACCCATCCCATAAACCTATGCCCAGTCCACCCATCAGCTGTTAGGAAGGCCTTATCGACCCTTGATGAATTTACCATGAAATACTAGCATTACTCAAAGGAGTCCCTACTGCAGCACTTTAAAAAGTCCTCGGCCAAAATAAAAGAATATTTCTTCAAGAAATGCCTCAAGCCTGATGTTAACCTATCAAGCCAACCGTTCCCTTTCATTTCTGACCTGTTTAATGAAGAAATTCAATGCGCTATCACCTTATTAAGCCAATTCCTTGGCCTAGACACTGATAAGTACATCACAGATCCCCTCCTTGGTCTTCTTTTTACCCTCATCACCTTCTTGGTTGAGTTGTGCAATTTAGGTCAGTTCTCACAAGTGTTGTGCCTTAGATTCGATGAATTTCTCACTGAGAGTATCCATACCCAACTAGTGAATTTCAGCACGACTAGGGCCCTCAGGTTCTAATCCTACTTGATGAAGATGTTTTTCTCCCACAATGAGAAAAACCTGTTGCTGCCCGAGATGGTGTTGACTGAAGAGATGAGCGGAGACTACACCAAGTTCATGAATTTCCTTATCGGGGCGGTATACGATGTCATTTTCCAAAAGAAGCTACCCAAAGTGTTTCCTGAAATGGAGACTTCCTTGTAACCCTTCGTGGAAAGTAGGGTAGGTGACTGTTTTTTTTTGGAAAATGGAACTGTGATCCATTGTATGGTTTCAATCACCCCCCTCATATGTTGTTGGAATTCCTTACCCGTAGGGTTTTCTCTTTGGAATACATCATGAAAAAGATAACGGTGGAAGATGAACAATTCTTGAAGCACAAAGATTCCACCGACAACAAATATCCCTGGTTGTGGTCCCTTTCATTATTAAGAACAAAAATGCTCTTACCATGGTCGAGAATTTAATGAATGAAATGGGGTTTCCCGTGGAACCCGCAATTGAGTATGAACCTCATGATTTCATCTCAAAAAGAAGGAAAACTCTCAATATGAAGGATTTCAATTACGAGGAGGTGGTTGGGCTAGCAGAGGCTTTTAATTGGAATAAATACACCAAGAGAAACCCCAAGGATGCTAAAATGGAGGAATGTTTCGACTCCTCTGTGAGGGCATCACATCACCAATGCCTAACATTTCAGATGTGGTCACGGTGGTGACGAAATTCACTCCTCTAGCCAGCTACTCTGATAGAGCAAGAAAACAAGGAGGTTCAGACCCCATGGATACTGAAGCTGTAGATATTGTTAGGTCTCCAAAGAGACAAATGACGGAGGAAGAGGGGAAATTGGGGAAATTGGCCCCTAGGTCAGCAGAAGGATTAAAGGAACAAAAAACAATGACAAATAGAATTGCCTTTGAAGTCAAAGAATACTCTTTCATGGACACCCTGACCAGGTCCATCCCCCATTTTAGGGATATGAGAGAGCTATTGGATAAATATAGGGAAACCAAAGAGGTGACTACTGATGAAGTCCGAAATCTATCCGCATAAGTAAGAAAGATTTCCAATCCAGACATGTCACTTATTATTGTGAGGGATCAAATCCACAACACCTTGAAGGTGGCACTAACGACAAACATCAGGGTTTTTGAAATAGGGGTGAACCTGGAATACCTCCTCGTCTCGGACCTAATACATTTCCAAAAAAAACTGGGGACATCTCATTCACAGAGTTGTTGAGAACCACCTTGCAATTATCTAGTCTAGAGGCCATCGAGAGAAAGATTGAAAATCAATTAAGGCAAGAGAAGGTGGAGAATCAGGCACGTCAGGTGCAGATCAAATAGCTATAGGCCAATATCCTAGCTATCGAAATCCATGCAGACAAGGGAGAAGGAACCAAGAAGCTATTAGAGGAGAAAGGAAAATCCATTCATCTGTTGAAGAAGAAGCTACACATCCCTGCTGTTAGTGCTATAAATTGTTCCAGACTACAACAAGAACAAGCCAACATAATCTCTAAAATAAAATAAAGTAAAACAGTTTTTTTGTATTTTTTTGGTGTGAAATTTTCATAAGCAAGAGCGTAACATAAAACAAGCTAAAAAAGATACTAAATCATATAAAAATCAGAGACTGATATGAACCATATATAACAAATAAACCAGAAAACACAGAGAAATCTAATTGAGTTTCACCCACAACCTACAAGCAGTTCATGAATAAGACATTAGATAGGAAATGAAATTGCACATTGAGTGATTAAACAAATCATAAATGAAACCAACAAATGAAAATAATATGGGTTTATCAGTGATATATATCATAATCAGTGATGAAAATTACATGAGAGTTTGGATCTTAGCTTGACATAGTAGCTTTTGAGCCTCCCCTTGTTAGGATTATTAATCCTCCCTTGTCCAAATTTGGTTATATGTCTAAATCAGGAGTCATGTCTAAATCGGGAGTCCATCCAGTCTATTTATAGTCATTAGCACCATTGGTTAAACTTGACCTAATTGGGGCACATGTTTCAGTTACCAAAGTGTGGGGAACACTAATTGAGGCTCACTGCCACTTATTGCACTTGATTGCATAAGTTTAGGAGTCTCCTAGATCAATCCCTACAATTTAGGAAGCAACTGGGAGTGCCGAAACCAACCAAGGTCAGTTCACTTCAGTTAATGACTAGTCAAGCCAAGTTAGGAGTCAGTTACATTCAGTTCTAGCTCTCTACATTCAGTTAAATAATGGTTTAATTAATTGCACACATGTGGGTCGTTTTCCTCACCTACCACAGTCAGTTAACCATTATTTAATACTAAATGTAACACTTGGTTGTGTTTTAGAACTCCGGTTATGATTTAGACAAGGAAAGTTAACTACTGGGTCCTTAACTTCAGTTGATGACTAGTCAAGCAAGTTAGGAGTCAGTTACATTCAGTTAAATAATGGTTTAATTAATTGCACACATGTGGGGCGCTTTTCTCACCTACCATAGTCAGTTAACCATTATTTAATACTAAATGTAACAGTTGGTTGTGTTTTAGAACTCCAATTGTGATTTAGACAAGTCTTGGTTACCTACAGTCAAGTAGAGTCATCAATTCGAACTTCCTCATGTGGATTCGAATTGCTTGTGGCTATTAAAGCCATTTTACATCATTGTAATTATTATCAGGATTACTTTTTTGATTAATGAAAGCATTCACAGCTGCAAGCCTTTTGCACTGTTTCATTCTTCAATGGATGAGTAAATTGTGAGATCTTCTTTGTGAGTTGTGTGTTTGTCTACAGATCTATATGCTCAAATTTAACATGGTATCAGAGCCTCGATGGACAAGGCACTTCTCCTCCTCGGATCTCCTACTGGATCATTTTTTTGTTTTACAGGTACAACTTCGAAATGAATTCATCAGTTCCTCTTCTCACCCGATCCTCAGATGCCTCGGACTATTCTGAATGGAAGTTGAAGATGATTATATGTCTAAGAAGAAAAAAACTCTTTTCGGTGTCTATTGGACTTGGTAGACATAATTTTGAGAGTGATAATGACTGGCTAAAAGCTAAGGATAAAGCTTTTGAAATAATGGAACTGGCTCTTTCTCCTAGCATGCGCTACCACAGTAGATCTATTAAAGATCCAGAGGAACTCTGGAAAAAATTGGACAGAACCTTTGGAAGCACATGGAGCACACCCAGCACCATAAGCATCCTTGATTCAAAAGTCTCAGCCTCTACTCTCTATGATGAAGTTGTTCAAGATGAAGATGAAGCAGAAGCTTCTACACAGTCAATTCGAATTGAAGACAGTCTCCATGCAGTGACTCCTTCTCCTGATGCTCCG